>PVHP010025569.1:0-25357 GCA_004024765.1 Zapus hudsonius | reverse complement strand
ACACGGTATAGGATTTACATGTTTAAATTAAAAAATGCTCTCTATAGAAAAGTAATTTTGAACTGCCACACAAATCAACAGAACAAAGCCCTAAGGGATTTGCAAATAAATTCTTGGACATTAAGCATTTCTAATACCTTTTAAAAAGAGTTTAAGGGGCTAGGGAGATGGCTCAGCAGTTAAAGGCACTTGCTTGCAAAGCCTTTTTGATAACCAGCCCCCAGATGGTAGTCAGTGCAGTGCTGGAAGGCACCGCATAAGCTGCCAGGGGAAGCTGGTCAACGACAGCTAGAGTAAACAGAGACCACTGACATGAAACCCAGTCTGCCACCATGAGTAGGCTGAACACACTTCCTACTGGGAGAGAACATCAAACCAAGAAAGGAGCACTTGTGCAATAGAGGAGGCAAAGCCTGAGGGAGGCAATCAACAGCTTTTAATTCAGCCAAATAATCCACTCAGTGAGGGGGAGCCCTTAACCGGAACTGGGGACTCAGGGTGAAATGCACTGGGAACCAAACTCTTGGGCCCCCAAAGAGAGATGCACCATAAGAGTGATTTACACAGAGGCTACTAACAATAGAATCTAGCTAATTCAGAAATGTGTATCTCATTTAACCTATACTGATCTCACTCTCCGATGGAGAGTCTGTTTGTATCTTTCAGAATGCAGAGAGAGAGAGCTGTGGCTCTTCCAACCCTACCAACGAACCACAGGCCAATAGCTGACATCCTGGCAAGAGATGAGCCACACCAGACCTACCGTGGAGGATCCATATGGAACCCCACAGAGAATGGTGGGATAAACAAGAGACCCATAAGCACAGCCAATCAGTCAACACAGGATAGGCCAGACAGACACCAATGATTTTCAACACAACCTAAAGCAGAAGTACAGAGGCCCCTAAGAATTCAACAATAAAGCAGCCTTAATACTCACCCACCATGATTCAGGGAACCAAGCAGAGGAGGGGGCAGAAAGATTGTAAGAGCAATGGTGGAGGAGAATATCCAGAGACATTGATCCCCTCAGTAACATCATACTAATGCGGGTGGAACTGGGCTGACTCCTAGGCTATCCATAATCCCCTACCCCATGGACTGATCCAGACGGCCCACGGAGGAGGATATCTAGCTGATTGGGGATAGGGAAGAGGTGCATTAGGGAACTGGGAATAACAACTCATTATTTGTTCATTAAATGTATCTCATTATGGATAATAAAAAATAAAGCCTTTTTGAGTTCCCAGTGCCCACATAAAGCCAGACACACAAAGTGGCATATGCATCTGGAGTTTGTTTGCATTGGCAAGATATCCTGGCATGGCCATACTCCAAATTCCACCCCCCCTCTCTCAAGTAAATAAAAATGTTTTTAAGTGGTTCAAATGACATGCCTTAAATTGAACTGGAACTCAAAGGCAACTGTAGACTTTTCATTCTTATTTTATATTTTCAAATGCCACAAAAGTTGGAAATTGTACTGTGATATATCTTGAAAGGAAAATGTATACTCCTTCTCTTCCTTTGGTGAATCGAGACCCTGCCACAAAAGCAAACAAACAAAAAAATTTAGAAAGGGCTGAAGAGATGGCTTAGCGGCTAAGGCGTTTGCCTGCAATGCAGAAGGACCAGAGTTCGATTCCCCAGTGCCCATATACAGCCAGATGCACAAGAGGACGCATGTGTCTGGGAGGCCCTGGTGTGCCCATAGTCTCTGTCTGCCTCTCTCCTCTCTCTCTCTCTCTCTCTCTCTCTCTCTCTCTCTCTCTCTCTCTCTCTCTCTCTCTCTCTCTCTCTCATAAATAAATAAATAAAATATTTTTTAAAAAATTTAGAAAAACAAAGGTCATATAATCCACTTGATATATGGTTGCCTCAAAGAACAAATTCATCTAATAATGAGGAGCTGGCTCAGCAGGTAAGAGTGCTTTCCATGTAAGCATGGGTGCTCAAGGGGTTCTGGGTTCCATTCCGCAGCACCCATATAAACAACTGGTCATGGCCATGCATCCCTGTAACTGAAGTCCTGTGGAGAGTAGAGACCCAGGAATCACAGGGCCTTGCAGAAACCTTAGCTCTAGTTTCAGAGAAGAGGCTCCATCTTAGAAAATACAGTGATAGAGGGGGACACCTGACATTCTCCTCTCATTCACATGCAAACACATGAGGCAAGCATATCTGCACATACATGTGCATATACCACCACCACACACATATACACACACAGAGCCAGGAAAATGGGATACGTTTGGTGTGGTGGCACAAGCTTGGGTGTGGATCACTTGAGCCCAGGAGTTCAAGACCAGCCTGGACAACATAGTGAGACACTCTGATGGTTTATATTGACTGTCAACTTGACAGGGCCTAGAATCACCAACCAGCAAGAGATTACCTAGTTTTGGTTAGCCTCTGATCATGCCTGTGAGGGATTATGTTGATTAGGCTAACTGAGATAGGAAGACCTACCTTACCTGTGAGAGGCACCATTCGATGGGTACAGGTTCAGGACTGTGTAAAAAGGAGAGAACCAGCTGAGCACTGGCACTCATTCGTACTTCCTCACTGTGGACTGAATGTGACTAGCTCCACTACAAGCTCCTGCCACCACACTTTCCTGCCATGATGGGTGGTAACTTGGAAAGGTAAGCTGCAATAACCCCTTCTTCCCTAAACCTTATTTTTGTCATGTATTTTGTCTCAACAATGAGAAAGGCGATGAATATTCCAATTCCAAATAAGTTCAGTTTTAAGGAGAGAGAGAGAGAGAGAGAGAGAGAGAGAGAGAGAGAGAGAGAGAGAGAGAGAGAGGTTGTGTGTGTGAATGGGCATGCCAGGGTCTCCTGCAACTGTAAACGAACTCCAGGTGCATAGGCCACTTGGTGCATGTGCATCTGGATTTACATGGGTACTGGGGAACAAACCCAGGTCGTTAGGCTTTGCAGGCAAGTGCCTTAACTGCTGAGCCATCTCTCCAGGCTTCAATTTTTTTTTTTTTTTGGTTTTTTGAGGTAGGGTCTCACTATAGCCCCGGCTGACCTGGAATTCACTGTGTAGTCTCAGGGTGGCCTTGAACACATGGTTATTCTCCTACCTCTGCCTCCCGAGTGCTGGGATTAAAGGGGTGCGCCACCATGCCCAGCTAATTTTTGTTTTGTTTTTTTAAAGCTTCAAAGCCAACCAGAAAGCACTGGCATATAATTTCTATACCTGAATACTGTGTGTGAGAGAGACCACCACATTAAGAAATGCACCCTGACCCAAAAACTCATGTAACTCAACCAAAGACTCAGGGACAATACTGCATGTAAGTAAGTTAACATAATTAGTTAAGGAGAATGAGTTGAAAATATACTAGACATCATTAAATCAATATAGAATATAAACTAGAAGTTCTCAATTTCAAAATCTCTGGACAAAAGTCTAAAGCCTCTATGTTTATTTTTTCTTCTTCAAACTATCATTCACATTGTCTTCAGAGTTTATTCTAGAAGCTGGAGATATGGCTCCAGTCAGACCTGAGTTCAATCCCCAGTATTTCTGTAAATGCTGAGTCTGGTGATGTGTGTCTATAATCCCAGTGCTTCAGAAGCAGAGACAGGTGGATCCTTAGAGCTCCAAGGCCAGTTTGTCCAGCCTAGTTGGCAATCTTCAGGCAAATGAGAGTCCCTGTCTCAAAAGGAGATGAAGCCAGGTGTGGTGGCACACACCTTTAATCCCAGCACTCTGGATGCAGAGGTAGGAGGATCGCTGTGAGTTCAAGGCCACAGACTACAGAATGATTTCCAGGTCAGCCTGGGCTAGAGAGCAAGACCCTGCATCAAAAAACAAAAAAAAAGAGGTGGACAGGGTATCTGGGGATGGCATCTGAGATTGTTCCCTGGTTCCCTGGACTCCACAGACACACACTTGCAAGTGCACCTGCACATAAATGTGCACACCCACACGCACTCCCCCCCCACAATATGCACAAGTCAAAAAACCAAAGAGTTTATTACTCTAAATTTCAAATGTGTTCCTGTTATTTCCATAATTAAAAAATGGTGCTGGGGCTGGAATGATGGCTCCAACAGTTTTAGACACTTGCTTGTAAAGCCTGACAGCCTGGGTTTGATTCCCAATACCCACATAAAGCCAGATGCACAGTGGTACATGTGTCTGTAGTATGTTTGCAATGGCATGAGGCACTGGTGTGTCATGCCCATTCTCCATCCCCCCTCCATCTCTCTCTTTCCTTCCCTTCTTCTGTCCTCTCACCAAAAAAAGTTCTAAGTGTTGCTGACTCAGCATTACTAAGATGTCAAAAAGTCCTTAACATGCCCATATAAATAGCTTCACAGTTGTCCCCAGCCTTTCCCGGTCATCCTGTCACTCGTGCTATAATGAATATAATATTCCAGCTATACTCACTCAGTACTCCCAATACTGGATTCCTGCAAATCTCCTCGCTTTGGCATAAACCCAAAACGTGCCCTCACTACCTTCATCACAGCCCCACCATTTTTTTTCTATCATTCTGGGAATCCAGTCGAGGTCTTCATGAATGCACTGTAACTGTATCACTGTTATATTCCCAACTCCCTTCTCATATTTCCTGCCAACTACATATCCTATTAGATCGAGGCTGTTACCACCTCCATGAAACTTGATTCAGATTCCCAAAAAATCAGTACTTAATATGCATCTGTATTTAAGTGCTGCTTGCATTCTACATTTGTTCATATCTGTCTTTGTAGACTGAGTAAAGACCAGGAAACATGGTTTATTTTCAGTTATAAACTTGTCCCTGCACAGAAAGATAGCTCAAATATTTATTGGAAGTCAGGAAGAATATGAATGATTTAAGTTTGAAATTTGTAAGTGAAAGATGATTTTTTAAAACAAAATGGCCCTATTAGCATAAGACAAATGTTTTGCAAAAGTTGATTGAATCTGGATGCAGTCATGCATGAATGTAATCATAGTTACTTGGGAGGTTGAGGCAGGATGATTATGAGTTTGGGGCCATCCTGGCAACAAAAAGAAATATCATCTCAAAAAAATTATATTCAGGGGCTGGAGAGATGGCTCAGCAGTTAAGGCGCTTGCCTACAGATCCCAAGGACCCAGGTTCAATTCCCCAAGACCCAAGTGAGTCAGATGCACAAAGTGGCACATTCATCTGGAGTTAATTTGCAGTGGCTGGAGGCCCTGGCATGCCCATGCTGTCTCTGTCTCTCTCTCTGCTTACAAATAAATAAATTATACACACACACACACACACACACACACAAACACACACAGAGGGCTGGGTGTAGAGTACATATATTTAATCCAAGCACTTGGGAAGCAGAGCTAGGAGGATAGCCATGAGTTCAAGACCAACCTGGGACTACAGAGTGAATTCCAGGTCAGCATGGGCTAGAATGAGACCTTACCTCAGCAAACAAACACTCCTTTAATCCCAGCACTTGGGAGGCAGAGGTAGGAGGATTGCTGTGAGTTTGAGGCCACCCTGAGACAGTGAATTCCAGTTCAGACTGGGCTAGAGTGAGTACCCACCTAAAATAACAAAACAGTAAATACTCATTGCATAAACAGGCATAAAATATATAAGGGACGTTTAATTTAGAAATAATTTCAGCAACTGTTTGTTGAGACCTCCTTTTGGTTTTCCCTAACCACACAAGACTACTGGTTGTTCTTTGAGTGACAGCCTCAGAGGCACTGTGGCTATTTGGGCCCTCCCCCATTTTCTCCTTTCTTCTCACAGTGAAACTTTTCACCACATTCCATGATTCAATGTCCAGCTACCCCAGACTTAACAGTCTTCTCTTCTGTGTTGTTACAGCCATGTATACATCTGTCACACATTCATTCCTTTGCAAGTCTTCTCCGGGGTTGAAGCTTCTTAACGTCAGGAACCCTGTCTTACTCATTTTTACATTTTCTCAGACCTGGTAGACTCTCCAGTTTTCAATCATTTAACAAAAATTTATTGAGGGTTTGGAAGATGGTTCAGCAGTTAAGGTGCTTACCTTCAAAGCCTAAAGACTCAGGTTTGGTTCCCTAGTATACATGTAAAGCCAGATGCACATGGTGGTGCATGTGTCCGAAGTCCGTTTGCAGTGGCTAAAGGCTCAGATGCCCATTCTCTCTCTCTCTCTCTCTCTCTCTCTCTCTCTCTCTCTCTCTCTCTCTCTCTCTCTCTCTCTCTCTCTCTCCCTGTCTCTGTGTCCCTCATAAATAAATGATAAATAAAATTTAAAAATATATTTAAAGCCAGGCATGGTGACATATGCCTTTAGTCCCAGCACTTGGAAGTCTGAGGTAGGAGAACTGCCTTGAGTTTGGGGCCAACATGGGCTACAGAGTGAGTTCCAGGTTAGCCTGCACTAGAGTGAGAAAAAAAAAAAAACAAGAATAAAGTTTACTGGGGCTGGATAGATGGTTCAGTGGTTGAAGGTGCTTGCTCACAAAGCCGGACAGCCAGGGTTCAAGTCCCAAGTGCCCACGTTAAGCCAGATGCACAAAGTGTCAGGAGGCCCTGGCACACCCACACTCACTCTCTCTGTCTGCCTCTTTCTGTCTCTCTTTCTCAAAAAAAAAAAAATTAAAGTTTATTGAGCTATGTGTGGCAGGCACAACATTAAGGTATTGATGACTACAATAAGATCCCTCACCACCTCATTTGAGCGGTTGGGAAGGAGATAATACACATGAAACAACAAACACACTTGTCTCCAAGAATGACAATGGCTAGAGAGAAAACAAAACAGGATGGGACGGTGAAGAGCACCTTTGGGTTGTAAAGTGAGGCTTCTCTGAGCTCAGCAGGGAGAGTGCAGAGAAACAGCTTGGGCAGTAACAGCACAGTACCTGCTTCAAAGTTCAAAGCTTCAAAGCTAAGAGAGCATCTTTGGGGCTAGAGCAGAGCGAGGAAGGAGAAAGGACTGAAAGAAGTCAGAGGTCAGATCAGGAAGAGTTTTGAAGGACATGTGAAGAAGAAGGGGTCTTAGAAAGGTGCTGAAATGACATGATCTGCCTTGCCTTTTGTTCTTTTGTATTTTTGTTTTTCAAGGTAGGGTTGTGCTCTATAGAGGCCAGGTTGACCTGGAATTCACTATTTAGTCTCAGCTGGCCTCAAACTCATGGCAATCCTCCTACCTCTGCCTCCCAAATGCTGGGATTAAAGGCATGTGCCACCATACCCAGCTTGTTCTGTATATTTTGTTTGGAGAGGGGATCTCACATAACCCAGGCTGGCCTCAAACTCAATACAAATTCGAGGGTGATCTTGAACTTCTGACCCTTATGCTTCCACTTCCTGGGTGTTGAAATTATAGATGCATGCCACTATACCCAGTGTGACTGAATTTAGGCAAGTTCTTGCCTAAGATTAGATCCTAGACAAATACAATACCAGTTAAGCCATGTCCCAGCCCTGACTTCTCTCATTTATTTATTTATTTACTTATTTGCAAGCAAAGAGAGATAGAAGAGAGACAGAGAAAATGGGCATGTCAGGGCCTCCAGCCACTCAAATAAACTCCAGATGCATGTGCCCACCTTGTGCATCTGGCTTTATGTAGGAGCTGGGAAATCAAACCCAGGTTGTTAGGTTTTGCAGGCAAACACCTTAACACTGAGCCATGTCTCCAGCCCCCTGACTTCTCTTTTTTATAAGAGTCACTCTGGTTGCTTCCTGAGGAATGAATAAAAGGACAAGTATTTGCTTGTTTATCGATTTATCCACCATCCTATATTTATCTTTGCTGCTCTATACAAACCTATTTGTTACAGTGGCTCTGTTTACCAGTGTCCAATGTGTGACTATTGAGGTTGCAGGAGATAAAGATGTTCTGGAAAGCTCCATCTTTTAGGGTGTGCCCCTAGTTAGGTAAGGGCACATGCCTCAGATTCTAACTCAAGTAGCACTGTTGAGCTAGAACATAAAAAAATGTTGGCACTAGAAAAGGTATCAGAAGGCAGAGAAGCTAGACATGGTGGCACAAGGCTGTAATTCCAGCACTCTTGGGTGGTAGAAGCAGGAAGATCAGGAATTCAAGGTCATCCTTGGTCACTTATCAAGTTCTAGGCCAGCCTGGGCTACATGAGACCTTATCTCAAAAATAAAAAAGAAGAAAAAAAAAACAAAAGAAAGCACAAAAATGCAAATCAGTCTGTTCCCTGAGTATTCCATAGTTCCTGGTCTCAAGAAGTAGCCCCCTGGACCTGGCAAGGGGGGGGGAACGTACCTAGCTGGGGAGATGGCTTAGCAGATAAGAGTGCTTATTATGAAAGCACAGAGACCTGAGTTTGCTTCTCATCACCAGCGTAAAACAGGAAGTCCAGCTTCATTTAGAGACTATATCTCTGGGAAACAAGGCAGAGGAGTGAGAGGAGGATACCCAATGTGTGTGTCATGAGTGCATGCACACACACACACACACACACACACACACACACACACACACACAGGAGCACATCCATTGCTAAAAATTGTTCTTCCATAAATCCTGTAAATTCTTTCCTGGCTCTAGGCCTTTGCACATATTTTTTCCTTCTGCCCAGAACACTTTCAGGTACTCTTAGTGACTGATGACTCCTTCTCTTTCTTTTTAAAAAGAGTTATTTATTTGCAAGGAGAGAGAGAATGGGTGTGTCAGGGCCTCCAGCTACTGCAAACAAACTCCAGGTGCATGCACCACTTTGTGCATCTGGCTCTATGTGGGTACTAGGGAATCAAACCCAAGCTGTTAGGCATTGCAGTGAAGCACCTTAACCACTAGCCATCTCTCTAGCCCCCCCTCTCTTTACTTTTCATGCTGTCTAACCTAGGTCCTTATTCAGTCCATAGGCTAGTGCTCTACCACTGAGCTATATACCCAACCTGTCTGATGACTCTAAGTGCATTTCCCAAATCTAAATTAAGTCTCTTTTTTTCATAAAACCCTCTGTTCTTCCCTCACTCCCTCTATTATTTATAACTTTAAATTCATTTGTGGGGATCATTCTTTTAGTGCCTCCGTATAGTAGCAGAGCCTTACAACCATTACATTAAAAGTTCCAGGGATCCAATATTTTTGTTCACTACTGCCTCCATAGTGCCTGGCATAAAACATCCTTAAACAAATAGTTCCTGAGCAGGTGAATACTAGAAATAGGTCTCCCTAAGGCAGATAGGTGGAAGACCCCTTAGCTCCTTTGGTTTTTTTGTTTGTTTGTTTGAGACAGGATCTTACACTCTAGCCCAGGCTGGCCCTGGAACTAACTAGGTAGCCTCAGGATGGCCTCTAACTCATCACAATTTTTTCTCAACCTGCCAGGTGCAGGAATTGCAGGTTTACACTACCACAACCAGCTCCCTTAGAAATTTTTGTTTGTGTGTTTGTTTTTGTTTTTTTGAGGTAGGGTCTCGCTCTAGCCCAGGCTGACCTGGAATTCACTATGTAGTCTCAGGGTGGCCTTGAATTCATGGCAATCCTCCTATCTCTGCCTCCCGAGTGCTGGGATTAAAAGGCATGCACCACCACACCTGGCTGAAAAAAACTTTTTATTTATTTATTTTTTTTATTTTTCAAGGTAGGGTCTCACTCTAGCCCAGGTTGACCTGGAATTCACTGTGTAGTCTCAGGGTGGCCTTGAACTCATGGTGATCCTCCTACCTCTGCCTCCCGAGTGCTGGGATTAAATGTATGTACTCTACACCACGCCAGGCTTCTGAAATTTTTTAAATACTATTTATTTATTATTTATCTACTTATGAGAGAGAGAGAGAGAAAGAGGGAGAGAGAATGAGCGTGGGTGTGTAAAGGGCCTCCTGCAGCTGCAAATGAACTCCAGACACACGGGCTACTTTGTGCATCTGGAATTATGTGACTCATGGGAACCTTCAGGCTTCGCAAGCAAGTTCCTTTAACAGCTGAGCCATCTCTCCAGCCCTCCCTTGGAAAATTTGAAGAACTCCGCTCCATCTGCATTGCTTTCAACAAGAAAGAGAGTGAGGGCTCATCCTTTGTAGCCTCATGTTCTCCAGCTTTTAAAACAGTCTCTCGATCTATTTCTCACTCTTCACTTGTTAGACTGGATGATTCTTTGTTGTGGGTGATGTCCTGTTCATTATAGGATGTTGGGCAGCAAACTTGACCTCTAACTGCTAGGTGCCAGTAGCACCTACCCTCAAAAATATTTCCATGTATTGCAAGATCAGTTCTGTTTGATAACTACTATCTTAAATTGTGAAGCCTCAGACTTTCTCACTTTTAGGAGAATTCTCTTTAGAAGCTAGGTTGTTGAGTGAGTGCTGCCTGGGTTACAAGAGAATTCTACCAGTTCAGTTGGATCAAAATCATGCCCATTTTGCCGGGTGTGGTGGCGCACGCCTTTAATCCCAGCACTCTGGAGGCAGAGGTAGGAGGATCACCGTGAGTTCAAGGCCACCCTGAGACTACATAGAGAATTCCAGGTCAGCCTGGACTAGAAGGAGACCCTACCTCAAAAAATCGAAAAAAAAAAAAATCATGCCCATTTCATTCTTGTTTCCCTAGTATTCCCATGTTTCCTTTGAAAAGCCATTTAGTGATGGTCTGATGTGGGGCTATATTCTGATCTTGGAAATTCATCTCCCTGGACTGTCCTAGAAGTCTAAAGGAAATGGGGTGGTGTTTCTGAGGAAACCAACGCCTACGAGACCCCTTGGGAATTGGCAGTGCCCTACCACTTTTCTAGGGGCATGTCCCAGAGGACAATAAAAGGGAGACAAACAGCCCATTCTGGCATGCTTTTCAGGATCTCTCACTCCAAACAAGAAAGTCTGAGAGGCCTGGTAAAAATAAATATGGCTTAGTCCTCCTGGCATAAGAACAGACTCTGACAGCCAAGACTTAACTCACCCTAGGGGGTAACCCAGGCAGGGACTCTGCATGAGGTTAGTTTCTACCCATTCGTATTCCCAGTGACTCACAGCAGCCAGGGATGGCTTCTGCACACCAGAGCTGTTCTGAACCATGGTGAAGGACTTAGGGATGCACATTGGAAATGTAGTCTCTCTTGCTGAGTCAGACAGGGACAGCCAGCCTCCCCCCTTCCTCTCCAATCCCAGAAAAACAACACAAATCATTGCTCTGGAAAGGAACCTGTCCTTTGCATACAGAGTGGAAACTGTTCATAAATACTTAATCCCCTGACATTGAAAGTATGGGGACCGTCTGTCCTGGAATTTTTGGGGACAAATGTATTCATTATAGCTCATGTCCCTAGTTTCCATCTGGAACAAAATATGATCTTCAGAATCACAAGGTCTTTCTCAGTGGGTTTAAAAGCAAGTCTTCATCAGCAACATACTGAAATCATGAGACCAGCCAAGAACTGCATTAGAATAGGGAAGGGGGCCGAGAAATCAGCCTTTACTTTTCACTCTTTTCTTCAGGGTGGTCAGGCTAAGGTGACTGACTGAGGTAGGCCTTACAGGTCAACTATCTTTAGTAAGACCATGCAAACCTCATCTGACTCTACTGCCGCCTTTAGGCAAAGAGAAGAACTACACAACCAGAAAATACCTCGGTATTAGTTAACTACCATGGTGATGCCGGCTCACGCACATTGCATCTGGGCAAAACTTTCAGGTGAAACAGTTCAGAGAAGTATTGACTAAGAAAGGGTTAACACGACATTTTTTTTTCTGTTGCCATAGCTGTCGCAAAAAAATGTTTAACGCTGTCTTTGGTCAAAGACGGGGATGGAAAACAAGAATGAAATGTCATCGTATTGATTTGGAGAACTCACCTACTATCTACTTTACACTGCCAAATTACTTTCCCCTCAGCTAACTCTGGGCATTTGCAAGGTCTTCCTGGCTCTGTCTAATGGTGAAAAGAAAGTGATTTAATGAAATCCACAGATGATGGAAAGCCAGAAAATGTTGGCATATCAGTTTGGAAGGAAGTGATACTCCAGGCTCTAAGAAAGTTGGGACTTGAACAAAAGTTTAAAAAAAAATCCAACCTCGAAAAATGGAAGATGGCGAAATTAACTCATATTATGACCATCCACTGGAGAGAGGGATAGGCCACAAAGTTAGATAGTTAAAGATAATGAACGATTTTATGTAGTAATCCAAAGTTTAATATGGCTGGAAGGCCCTGCAGACGGAAGCTGGAAGGAGGAGGCAGAGGTGCGGGGGAGTGCGACTAAGTATATGGATTTATTTCCTTTCCAGGATTTTTCAGAAAGTCAAAGAAGGCCGAGGCTAACACTGCCGATTTACAACGACAGCAAAGAGGAACCACGTCTGGGCCAAATCTGGACGTCTGAGCTGGGCGACAGGACCCAGACAACCACTTCAGGAAATGAGTAAAGGAAAAGGGGAGGTAGCTGAATTATTTAGCCCTAGAACAACACTGTCTAGAGGGAGGCGGGGAGAAGAGACGGGGTGCAAAAAGATAATCTAGAAAAGGGATGTTGACAGTGACTGGACATAGAACCGCGGGCCCCCTGATGTCCCTTGTTTGATGTCCATAAAGGCCCAGAGGATTATGCATTAGCAAGCCTTACATATTTTTGAGACATCAATAAAGTCTGGACTTGTGGCCAGTAGGGGGTCCAGGGTCACGTCCAGGCGACCTGGGTCAGCACCACTGCTCCTCCCTGGTGTAGAGTTAGAATGAATCCTGGCTGCGTTGCCACTCGGATAATTTTCTTTTTAAATTGGGGACTTTTGAACAGTAATAATGGGGACACAGAAGGGGCTCTCTCGGGAAGGTTAGGCATTTGGGGGCGTCCTGAGCAGGAGCCAGGGCCCCACGCAGAAGGCGCTGGCGGGTGGGGTCCCGGGATTGGGGGGCGAGGGCACCGGGCGGGAAGGGGCCGGGCCAGCGCTGGGGGCGGGACCAGGAGCGGTGGCGGTGACGGGGGCCGAGGCGCGGGGGGCGGGGCAGTCGGGCCTGGGACACCCCCTCCCGATCCCCTGGCGCGGCGGCTTTAGCTCGAGCTGCACCGGAGGAGGCGGCGGCGGCGGCGGCGGCCCGAGGGCGACTTGCAGGGCGCGCGGTCGGGCCGCGGCGGACCCGGGACGCTTCTTCCTCCGGGACCCTCCGCTGAGTCCCTCCGCCGAGCCTTCCCGCGGGGGATCGGGCGGGAACCCCCGGAGCTGGCCGGGAGCGCCGGCGGCGGCCCCGGCACCATGAGGCGGCGGTGGGGCGCCTGGCTGCTTGGCGCCCTGCTTTGCGCACACGGTAAGCGCGTCGCCGCGCCCGCGCCGCCCGGCCCACCGGGAAAGTTTGTCCCCGGGTCCCCGGGGCTGCGGGACTCGTTGCTCCGGAGCGGGACACGGCTCAGGCTGGGGCCTGAGAGCACCTCGTGCTCTTCCCAAGCAGTGGCCCAGAGATTGCGCGCTGGGGAGGGGACTGGGGAGCTCTCCCAGCTCCGCAAGTGTGAGAGGGGACCCCGGTGGTCGGTTCCGTTCCGGGCTGGGTGGGGGATCCCTTTTGGGGTGCTCGCTTGGCTTCCGCCCATGCTCTTTAAAGAGTCGGGTAGCTGCTCCCCTTTCTGGTTGAGACACGGGCTCGGTGTCCTTGGGCGTGCGAATGAATGTGTGCAGAGAAAGGGAGGCGGGGAGGATGGTCGCCAAACCTATGCATGGTAAATAGCCGTCCTTCCAGGGGTTGGGGGGAGACAGCGGCCCTGGGGAATCCGAGTCACTTGAACATCGTGGGTTGCTGCACTTGAGGAACAGTTTCTGGGACTCCAGACCTGGCTGTCCCCGTGCGTCTTCGGGCACTTTTGCTCACAGCATCTCCCCTAAACGGTGTTTTGGGTTCCCTCTCCTGGCTGCGGCCAATCAGCTTTCTGCCCGGGATCCTCCCTAAGGGAGGGGTGGGGGAACCAGGTGGGAAGAGGGGTTGGGGAGGAACATTGGGGAGAAACTGCTGGAAAGCTCCCGCAGATCCATCCCTGTCGGGGCTGGGGCTAGTAGGAGCGAGCCGGGGAAGGCAGCCTCGGGGCCCGCGCGACGGGGCCTTGGCCTGGGGCGAGCTGGACGGATGGCGGGGGGGGGGGGACACTCCTGCCTCATGTGCTCCTTATTAATAACGTGTTTGGTGCCCGAACGCAACCGCGGTGTCTGCTTCGGGCTCCAGTGGAATCTGCTTCTCCTCGGCCGCTCAGGATCGTGGGTGCACCCCGTGGTTTAGCAGCTGCCTCCGGGTCTGTGCCCAAAGATCAAAGATCGATATTTGAACCACTTCTTTTGCACGTGGGGGAAATCCGGATCTTCCCGGTCTCTGCGCAGCCGGATGAGGGGGTGGGGTTCCACACCTCGGAGTCTGCAGACCCTGGCGATGCCCGTGGGTCTTTCTTTCACATACATACAGGAGTTCCTGTGGAAAGGGCAGAGTTCGGAGCTGCCTGAGCACTTGTTTTCAAAGGTTAGGTTATTGCCCCCTAACCCGTAACAGTTCTTGTGTCATTTAAACTATGCGTGAGTTTTCAATGGCTTTTTCCATGTGTCCAGCCCCAGCTGAGCTCTGTCGGGAGGAATGGTAGCCTGACCAGCCCACGTTCCTCTTCGCGCCGCGCTCGCTCTCCCCCTCCTGGGCTCTCTCTCCTAGAAGGTTATTTGTAGCCTCTTCGGCGTGTCGGTACAGCAGCCCTACTGGGGTAGGAATGTAACTGTTCTTCCCACCACATGGGCCCCTTAAAGGGACAGCTATGTTTTTTGGGGGGTTTCCCCCTTTGGGCTTGCAAGGGAAGGGGATGGAACTTTCCTCTCGGGCCCCCTGGAGGAAGTTTTGAAAAAGATCAAGGGAAATGGCAAGGCACTGGAGGAAAAAAAAAAAGACTAAAACGGATACTAACAAAGCCAGAGAGGAGATTGTCGCCTTCTGCTCCAGGGAAGGAGAACCTGGAAGGTTCAGGGCTAAGACTGGCCAAGAGGATTTCAGAGTTCCAGAGCTGTCAAAACTGCATACATTACATCCGTAGAGGGTGGGGGGTGAGAACAGGGGTAGAGAATTATGGATATTTAATGCTTCACAGAAAAACAATGAGAGGGTTCTTGGTGACTCATTTGAGTTCCTTTTGAAAGGAAAATGTTTAATAGAAACTTCCAAAGCTTGGAGACTTTCTGTACACAAAGGGGAGGTAAAGGTAGGAACAGACATGCTCGGTGCTGGGCTGTTCTGGCAGGTCTGGAAGGGATGGATTCACAGTGAGACCAAGTACCACCAAAAGTACTGCCCTGGCGATTACTGACACTAAGTCCAGGGAGAGATAGTTCTGGAAAACATAGCTATGCATCAATAACACAGACCTGACCTTAGCAGGTAATGAATTTAGGACACTAGAGTGTAAGGTGCTGATTCAGATTCTGCTAGCCCTCAGGGATTTTCTCAAAGCCTCTAGGTTTGCTGTTTGCTTATATAACACCTTAGCTTTAAAGAGTTTGGAAGGAAAACTGAATGTGGTGGCTGACACCTGTAATCCCAGCGCTTGGGAGCATGAGGCAGGGGAATCACAGCAAATTTGAGGCCAGCTTGGGCTACATAATGAGTTTAAGGCCAATTCAGGCAATAGATACTATCATAAAACAGTACAAAACAGAAACCAGGGGGGTGGTGGTGGCTCACACCTATATTTCTAGCAATTGAGAAGTGGTGGCAGAAAAGTTAGGAGTTCAAGGGTAGCCTCTGCTACCTAGTAAATTTGAGGCTTGCCTGGGCTACATGAGACCATGTTTCAAAAAACTGAAACTAACAAAGCGTTTATAAAAATATATATATTTTAGGGTTCAGTGGTTAAGGCACTTGCCTTCATAGCTTAACAACCTGTGTTTGATTCCCCAGTATCTACGTAAAGCCAGATGCACAAAGTGGTACATGTGTCTAGAGTTTGTTTGTAGAAGCTGGAGGACCTGGTACACCCATTTTTTTTCTCTCTCTCTGTGTCTCTCTTTGCTTGAAAATAAATAAAAATATATTTAAAAAAAGATTTTGGAGCTGGGCGTGGTGGTGCACGCCTTTAATCCCAGCACTCGGGAGGCAGAGGTAGGAGGATTGCCATGAGTTCGAGGCCACCCTGAGACTACATAGTGAATTCCAGTTCAGCCTGTGCTAGAGTGAGACCCTACCTCGAAAAACAAAAAACAAAAAACAAAACAAAACAAAAAAAAGATTTTGGAAAGAAGCTTGGTGGCTGGAAATAGCCATGAGTATTTTCTAAAACTATTTATTTGAATGGAGAGAGGAGGGGGAAACAGAGAGAGAGCCAGAGCCAGAAAGAGAGAGAGAGTAGGTGTACCCGGGCCTCTTGTCACTGCAAACGAACTGGGAATTCCAGAAGCCTGTGTCCCCCCTCTGTGTGTCTGGCTTTATGTGGGTACTGGAGAATTGAATGGGGGCCATCACATTTTGCAAGCAAGTTCCTTTACCCACTGAGCCAATTCTCCAGCCCAGCCATGTGTATTTTCATCTTGTGGGCTATGACTTTTGAGGTATGTGAACTACTTGTCCTGAGTATCTCTTGAGGTAAATGAAACATTGAAAATTCTACCCAGAAAAACTTAGGTAGATAAAGATGAGTGCAAAGACTTGAGGGAAACATTGATCCTTTTTTTCTGTCTGTTTTCTTCGTTGTCATGACTGGTTGTCATGGCGCTTCAGTGACCTTGTCCCTGATCTCTTGGACTTGTGCAAGATGCTTGGCTTGTCACTGATTTTGGATTTCCTCTTCTGTCCCCTGCTGAATATCAGATAACATCTTTGGGACTGGCACATAGTGTTAAGGATGACAGGTGCAAGGGAACCAAGTCCGGCTATGTCTGACAGAGAGCACGTTCATCTTCTGGGCCAGCAAAGAACACAGGAGGTCATAGAGGATGGGGTTTTCTTTTCTTTTTTTTTTTTTAATTTATTGTCCATAGAGGACGGGGTTTTCTTTGTTCTTGCTTTCTACTGATTAATTGCTCATCTTGATTCCTAAGAAGAAGGAGGGAGGGATTTTTTTTTTTATGGTGCTCTTCCTTTAACAAGAAAATTAATGCTGGGTGGGGGTTTCTAAATGAATGCTGGGGGCTCCTGAATGAAAACAAAAATTTCAGAGACTACTTTTAAGAATACAGTCATGTCTTTCTTATGATGGGGTATATTTCTTTTTTTTAAAATATTTTTTATTTATTGATTTTCAAGGAGAGAGAAAGAGAGCGAGAGAGAGAGAGAATGAGAGAGAGAGAGCGCATCAGGGCCACCACCTTGTGGGTCTGGTTTATGTGGGTCTGGGGAATTGAACCTGGGGCCTTAGGCACTGGAGGCAAGTGCCTTAACCAACCGCTGAGCCATCTCTCCAGTCCTCCAGATGGGGTATATTTCAAGATTACAGAAAGGGTCCATGTCCATGGTCGGCTGGGTCTGTTAACTTTTTCCAGCCACCATTTCTACATTCTTTGGAGGAAGCTTAGCCACATTTTATCACAGTTGTCTGGACATGGGGCATCTAGGTCCAGGCTGTGTCTGGGAGGTTGTCTCATCTTCAATAGCAGAAGCTTTTCTCCCCTTCCCTGGGGAAAACTGAGCACGGCAGTTCATGCCTATACTCCCAGCACTTGGGAGGCTGAGGCAGGAATAGTTCAGTAAGTCAAAGCCAGCTGGAATCCGCCTGAAGCCTGGTGGGATTCAGTGTCCCAGGGAAGACTAGGTGCTGATGATTTAGTTTGAAGAGCCCAAGTTTGACCCTAAAAATAGCTCTGATGACTATCTGTGCTTGCTGCTGCCTCTCCAGGTTAGAGCTGGCAGGGTTAGGCTCGTTCTCCCTGGGATACTCAGGAGCATTGCCCAAGCTCTGCACACAGGCATTTGTTCATTCAACAAACGTGTTTGTCAAGCACTAACCTGATAACTGCGTGCATAGCTCAGTGTTTAAGAAGCACAGGCAGGAGGCTGGAAAGATGGCTCAGCAGTTAAAGGTACTTGCTTGCAAAGCCTGACTCCCCGGGTTTAATTCTCTAGTTCCCACATAAAGCCAGATGTACAAAGTGGTGCATACACCTGGAGTTGGTTTGCAGTGGCAGGAGGCCCTGGTGCACCCATATTCTCTCACTCTTTCTCTACTTGCAAATGAATAAATAAAAAAATTTTTTTTTCAAAAAAGCATAGGCAGACCTTGTTTAGTTAAACTAGTCTTGGCTTTAGCATTTCTGGGACCCTGTGCAAAACATTGTTTTCTTGAGTTTCAGGGTGCTTATGTACAAATTAGTGGGGGGGGGAGCGAAAGGGTAACACATTTTCACCTAGGAATGCTATGAAAATTAAATGAAATAATAGTATGTTCAAACTCTTCAACACAGAGCCTGGCAACTACTGTGTCACTATAGGCCTGGATAAGTATCAACTGTTGGTTACTAAGATTGCATAAGTAGATCATAGATGGTTCTGGCCTTTGGAAAATGGAAGGCAAGTAGATTGTAGTACAATGGATAAAGAAGGCTTGGGCCTTCATTCATTTCAGCTAGGTTTTTGCTTTTCTCTGTGAAACATCTTACCCTCTCCCCACCCCATCCCCACCTTGAAACCCTAATGAAACTTAAGCATAGTTCCAGCCTGTCCACACTTCCGGAAAGGGGGTCTAATTAAGCTATTAGCAAGGATCTAGGGGAGCATGCTCTTCCTGAGCGTTCTTAAGAGAGTAGCTTCCCTGGTGAGAAGTCAGAGGTGAGCCCCACAGTCTCTCACCCTCAGAATGCTGTGACCTGGAATGAGAGGCGCTATCTCAGGTCTCTTGTAGTTGGAGTAGTTTAGAATTCCAAGCTCTCCCTCCCACTGGCCTGGGGAGGCAGTCAGGCCCCTGAGCTCATAAGGTAGTAATTGCCCAATTTGGGGGCTGGGCTGTTGGGGGGCCTGCTTCCTTCACAACCACAGTCTTCAATCAGAAATCCTGTCAGTGTGCAGGGATAATTGATGTAGATCTCCAGATCCAAACTTACCCTGAGCCCCATCTCCTCCACCCCAAAGTTTGACCCCTAGTGCCTCTTTGTTTCTTTCTTTTAAGTTGGTGCCAGTGATGTGATGTTTCTGGAAGCTGGGGAAAGTTGACTGTAACCCAGAGCAGCAATTAAGAAGAGCCGATTCTGTAGCTTCCCGGCGGTCTTTTGAGCCTATTTTCTGTTCTGTCTTTGATTTAACAAAAAGCAAACATCCTAGGTGCCCTTGGGCACCTCTTCCGCCCATCTGAGCAGACTCCTTTCAGAACACATAGCTGCTCTCCTCGGTGCTTACAGATGCGTAGATCATGGCTTCTCTGACACCCCACACCTAAGTAGGAGCTCCCCTACCACTCAGGTGAGAGGGAGGAGGGAGGGGTGCTGCCTGAGAGAGACCCAGCTAGGTCAATTCAGGCTGGGACTTGCAGCAAGTCCTGACTTGGCCTAAGGGAGCGCCCCCTTACCTCTGTTCAGAGCTGAGGATCAGAGCTGCAGCCAAGCAGGAAACAAAAGACTGGGAGCAAACCTCCCATCTGGCCGAGAGGCAGCAACACAAAGGTGCTGCTGCATAATTTATCACCGGAGGTTTTCTGCAGCCAGGAAGCTCCTGGCTCCGGGCAGTGCTTGTATGGGAGGGGGGAGAGAAGGACCCTCCCCCTCTCTGGATGTAAACCAGGCAGGTACTGAGTAGGGTATTGGGAGAGACACATGGTTAGCTAGCACAGGGTGTAAGTGTCTCCCGTGATCTCTTCAAACTCAGCTCCACTTCCCACCAGACCTGCTTGGCAGGGGGGGGGGGGGGGGTCAGAGGGTGTGTGTGTGTGTGTGTGTGTGTGTACATGAGCGTGCCCAGTGTTCCCTGCCCCTGGCCCCAGGCTGAGAGTTTAACCAATCCCATCTTGTAGGCATGGATAAAGATGAGAGGAAATCTCTGTTGGGTTGACTAAAACTTTCTAGAAACCAAATGAAGACTCTAGGACTAGCAAATAAGAAAGGGGAGATCCTTCCTCTCTCTACCTCCTCACCCCAGACAGTCTACTCATAGAGGCAGTAAAAGTGAATGACTCCAAAATGTGTGTGTCCCCAGATGAGAACTTCTGGTCTGCTCTTGGAACCATTTTTGTGCTACAAAATTGGACTAATGTACTAATTTACATTGTAGTTTTGAGAACTTTGCTGTGTCACTCACACTGGGGCAATAATTTATTCATTGTTATAATTCTGTTTTAGCAATTTGTTGCTACATAGCCACTTCATAACTGCAGAGTTTTGAACCCAGACCCAAGCTGGGAGAAACCGTCTGTATTAGTCAGGGTTCTCTAGAGGAATCAGAGTTGACAGAATGGATTGTAGTAAAGGGGAATTTTATTGGGGTAGCTTAGGACAGTCCAACAATAGCAGTCTGTAGGCCCACAGGTGAAGAAACCAGTAGCTGTTCGGTCCACGTGGCTGGATGCCTCAGCAGTCCCAATCCAGCCCAGAAGGCCTGATGGCTCCTTTGGGAGAGGCTGCTCTTCCAGTCCACGATGTGAGGCTGAGGAAACTGGGTTCTAATGTCCAGCAGGATGCAAGTGCAAGTCACAAACAAACACCAGCAGCCAATAAGCAGGGAGCCAAGGAGAGAATTTCTTCCCCTTTATATAGCCTTAGGGTGAGGTCTTGCAGCCCTTCCCCAGACTTAATGGCTTCCTGAGTCTCTGGAATTTCCTTCCTGCACTGCCCACACAGGAAAGGATGTTTAGTTCTAGCTTCTTTGAGCTTCTTTACGTCCTGCCCCTTGCTGAGAGGCTGCCTTCCTGTAAACATCCTCAGAGACCCACCCAAGATAATTCAAAAGATCAAGTTGACAACAAAACCTAACCATCACAACATCCAATCTATACTACCTCTCATAAGAGAATATTTTATTTAACTTATTGTGTGTATGTGTGGACGGTGTATGTATGTGTGCATGTTTGTGTATCTGTATGTGGATACAAGCATGTGGGGGCAAGAGGATAACCTTGGGTGTTATCCTCAGGTGTGCTGTCTACCTCTTTTTAATTTAGAAAGGGTCTCTCATTGGTCTGGAGCTCACCAATTAGGCTAGGCTGGCTGATCAGGCTAATTCAGGAAGCCTCTTGTCTCTACTTCCCCATCTGTGGCAGGAAGATCACAAATTCCATCCTACCCTGGGCTATATAGTTAGAGCCTCTCTTAATACAAAGACATAAATAAAAACAAAAGACAAAGTACATTCAAGGCAAATGTCAGGTGCTTCTTAGAAATTAATGAATTTAATTTTCAGACCATCCATATGAGTTATTTTTTGTCCCCCCCCCCATTTTATATATATATTTTTGAGGTAGGGTCTCTATCTCAGTATCTCAGGCTGACTTGGAATTCACTATGTATTCTGAGTGGTCTTGAACTCACAGTGATCCTCCTACCTCTGCCTCTAAAGTGCTGGGATTAAAGGTGTGTGCCACCAGCCTAACTACTTTTTTTCTTAATGAGAAAATAAAGATACAAATAGGTGAGATGCTCAGGGTTACATGCTAGGAACCAAAAGAAACAGGATCTGCGCTCTTGGAAATAGTATTCCCATGGTCTTAACATAATGTATTTCTGCCTAATAACTTTGGAGGCTGATTGTTAAAAACTTACTTTCTGTGTTTAAGAGTGGCAAGAAGCCGGGCGTGGTGGCACACGCCTTTAATTGCAGCACTTGGGAGGCAGAGGTAGGAGGATCACCATGAGTTCAAGGCCACCCTGAGACTACATAGTGACTTCCAGGTCAGCCTGGGCTAGAAGAGTGAGACCCTACCTCGAAAAACCAAAAAAAAAAAAAAAAAAAAAAAAAAAAAAGTGGCAAGAATGGCTGGGCATGGTGGCATAGGCCTTTTATACCAGCACTCGGAAGGCAGAGGTAGGAGGATTGCTGTGAGTTCAAGGCCACCCTAAGTTTGCATAGTGAATTCCAGGTCAGCCTGAGCTAGAGCGAGGCCCTACCTCAAAAAGAGAGAGAGAGAGAGAGAGAGAGAGAGAGACTGGAGAAATGACTCAGCAGTTAAAGGCACTTGCTTGCCAAGCCTGATGGCTTGGGTTCAATTCCCCAAAACCCTATCTCTCTCAAATGAATAAATAAAAGAAAATTAAGAAAATTACATATGTGTGTGTGTGTGTGTGTGTGTGTGTGTGTGTGTGTGTGTGTGTGTGTGGCAAGATAGGGCTGGAATTGCTAGAGAATCAGTAATCATGTGTCTGATGGGTCACTCTTGAGAGGGTCACTAAGGAACCTGTACAGATCAGGAGAATAAAAAGGACCAAAGGGCAGAAATAAGTCAAGTCTTGACATGTCAGTTTCACAGCCTGAGAATACAGCCAGTAAAGCAGCTCTTGACGGGAGTGAACTTCAACCGGATAGAACAAAGATTAAAGTTAGGCAGAAAATGACTACTTTGATTTCTGATATTCTAGGCCTTTCTTCCTCTTTAAAGTTTATTTGCAAGCAGAGAGATAGAGAGAAGAGAGACAGAGAGAGAATAGGCACCCTGGGGCCTCTAGCTGCTGCATGCGCCACTTTGTGCATTTGGCTTTGGGTACTGGGGAATCGAACCCAGATCATTAGGCTTTGTAGGCAAATGCCTTAACCACTAAGCCATCTTTCCAGCCCCTTTCATCTTTGGCTTCAGCTCTCACAAGACTCAAGTATGTGTCATTCATTTCACAAACTTGTATTACCCATCTAATACATCCCAGCATTGAGCAAGAGCTGCACATACAAATACAGAGCGATATCTCACGCAATTCCAATAGCCAAGAAGCTCAGGTCTAGTAAGTGAACAACAGAAAGGGTCTCTGGAACACAGAGCAGGGGCTTCCAACTCAGTGTAGGCTAAATGTGTCCAGTGTCAAGAACAGGTTTATCTTCTGACCTCTCACTGCTCACCCATTTGTGCATATGTGTGTAAACAGGTGTGTAAGCATGCGTGCGTGTGTGGGGGGGTACCTGTTGTTACTAATGTTTTTGAGACAAGCTTCGTCCTCTCTAATATTCCAGACTCTGGGTAGATGGAGTTTATTGGGTCCATTGTTTATTGACAGCTGCTTGCTGTCACTCTTTCAGTTTTGTTTGTTTTTGCCCCCTGCAGGGAGAGATGTTCCTGAACATGCTGCCCCAGGAGCTGAAATCACTAGATTTGTCTACAGAGTTGTCCATTGGTTGGTCTGGATGTAATTAGAGAAATTTCAAATAACTTGTTCTACAAAAATGAGGTTTATAGTCCCATCATTGCCAGGGTGAGGAGGACTTTGATGTATTTATTATAGGCTAGATGGGCCTGTGGCTCAGTGGTAGAATGTTTGGTTAGCATGTTCAGACCCTGTGTTCATTTCCTTTCTCTGTAAAAGAAAGAAGGAAAAGAAAGGAAGAAAACTAGAAAAGAAACAAGAACCATGCATTTCTTCCTTCTCTTAAGTCTAGGTGGCTTTTCATTTTCCAGAACCACCTCTTGCCTCCTCTTGGGCAAGCACTCTGCATTCCTTCCTTCTCTTGTTTTATCTCTAATCTCTATAATAAAACCTTTCTAAACTTCAAAAAGAAAAGAAAAAGAGGGGCTGGGGACATAGCTCAGTTAGCAGAGTGCTTGCCTAGCATGCACAAAGCCCTGGGTGCCATCCCTAGCACCACATAAACTGGGCATGGTGGCTGATATCTATAATCCCAGCACTGGGGAGGAGAGGCAGGAAGATCAAGGGTTCAAGGCCACTTGAAGGGTTCAAGTACATAGTGTATTCGAGGCCAGCCTGGGATTCATAAGACCCTGTCTCAGAAAAACATGCTCTTACACAAATGTCAATTCCTTTCTTTCCCGTGTGTAATCTTTATCCCTTCCACACTCTCGCTCATAGGGCATTCCCTAAACCTTCTTCTGGTTCAACTTGAAAAGCTGCTCTGGAGAGATGGCTCAGTGGTTAAAGGTGATTGCTTACTAAGCCTGGCAGCCAGGGTTCAAACCCCCAGTACCCACGTAAAACCAAATGTACAAAGTGGCACATGTACCTGAAGTTTGTTTGTAGTGGCAGGAGGCCCTGGAGCGCCCATTTTCTCTCTCATTCTCTTTCTCCTCTCTCTGCTTGCAATTAAATTTTAAAAATTTTTTTTAAGGATTGAGAGATGGCTTAGCGGATAAGGCATTTGCCTGCAAAGCAGAAGGACACAAGTTTGATTCCCCAGTGCCCATGTAAAGCCAGATACACAAGGTGGTACATGTGTCTAGAGTTCGTTAGCAGTAGCTGGAGGCCCTGGTGTGCCTATTCTCTCTCTCTCTCTCTCTCTCTCTCTCTCTCTCTCTCTCTCAAATAAACAAATTTTTTTTTTAATTTTTAAAAAGGAAAAAGAAAAAGCTGCTCTGTAGCGTGTGTAGTCATTGTTCACCCAGGTGCCTTCCCATGACAGGTGAGATCCATCTTTAGCTGAGCATTCAAGCACAGTGACATCATTTGCACAGCTTATTGAAAGTTTGGGTTCTGCTATCCCACTAAGAGAATACTGTTTTAAGAATCAGAAAGAGGCTGCCTTCCTAGTTATCCTACTTGACCAACCTTGTCTAGATCAGGTGGCCTTACTATAAAAGGACACCACAGTAACTGCTCAGTTATTGTCATGACCAAATGAGAATGCAAGTGTATAAGCAAAAGTAGCCTGCCAGCTACAAACAGAAATCAAAAAGTATAATTGTTTGTTCTCAAAAAGCCTTGTTCTTTGTTCCTCCAGCACCTGCATAGCACTGAGAGGCTGGCTGAAAGGGGCAGGGACTTTTCCCTGTTTTACTACTGTACCTTAGGGTAAAGGAAATTGGTCTTTACCTGAGCAGTAATCAGAGGAGAGTGACTGAGATTATAAACTTCCTGAAGATTTGCTAAAGACTGTATAATAGAGAGAGAGAGAGAGAGAGAGAGAGAGAGAGAGAGTCAAAAGAAGCTGCCATTTCTTTTTGACCTTTGGGCTTTGGAGTGCCTCACAATAACAATATCATATATTGTGAGGCAGTATAATCACCCTCAAGGGGGTAAAGGCTGCTCCCAACCCTTAATACCCATGTCACTTACCTATAGCTTCAACCTTTGTCTTTTCTCATTGTCCTTCACTGTGAAGTGGTGATCACAGGAACAGTGTCACCTTCAAGGATTGTGGGGAGCACTTCAGTAGGCAGTGTAGTAAATGAAGAAAACCTAGACATACTTGGAGGTCTCCTTTAAGTACTCAGTAGATGATGGCTGTAGTATAATAAAAAAAAGTTTATGCTATGTGCCAGCCCTGTCCCAAGCAGTATATAAAAATCACTTAAACATCCCCACACCCTTTGTAGTAGAACTATTCTCATTCCCATTCTATGGACAAGTAAACAGGATCTGTTTTTTTTT
>PVHP010025568.1:0-25408 GCA_004024765.1 Zapus hudsonius | reverse complement strand
ACACACACACACACACACACACACACACACACACAGGAAGCTTGGTTTTAAATTTAGAGTGCTGATTAAGCTTTGGCATTTTAAATGACAAAGTAAATACAATTAGAAGGTAAATGTCTGAGGGAAAATAATTTACAATGGATGTGTTAAGGGATTACTTTTCATATGTAAAAATATTTTATAGATAAAAATCTTACAACCAGATGCTCGATTAGGCAAAGACAGAAGAGACAGATGTCCTCACAGCAGAGTGAGTACAAATGAAGGAGTGTGGGGGAGACAAGCTTGGTTTACCCCACACACTAGGCAAGGACTAACGGAGGAAGCATTGGCAAGGTCACTGTTGTGAAACAAGCTTGTCCTGGAGAGCACAAGGCTTCCCCGCTTCCTGGGGAACCAGCCGATGGGCGCCATCACATGCCAGGTTCTAGTTTGCACGCATGCCCACTTCTGTACTCAACACATGAGAGGGACTGGGTTAGGCCCTGCTTTCTGTAGGGAAGGATGTCACACATCCAGCCCTGGTGTAGCTAGTATCCACCCAGGACACTGCCTTCGCCCGCCCCTTCTCAGTTCCTGTGGCCGCTTGGTACTCAGTCTCACAGTGCAGGGCACACCCCAGCAAGCTTTCCAGGAGCTGGTCACGTACATGCAGGTGCACCTGCAGCTGCCGCAGTGAGATCAGAATGGAGGCTTCTAGACTCGGGCTTCCTCAGGGGAGGTCTGTACACCTTGTAAACTCCTGTGGCTTGGTGGGGGGAATGCCATGCCATGCATGTAGGTGGGAAAGATGCCCACACCCACAAATACATGGGAAGAAGGCAACTGGGAGGCAGGGTACATGTTAAAGTGGCACAGGCTGCAGGATGGACCCACATGCAGGGCAGGTGACAGGGGAACAGCATGCAGCACAAGAGCCTGCATGAGCAAAAGACCCCAGTGAACCTTTGCTGGGTGGCCCAAAGCAAACAAATAAAATGTGAGCAGCTATCTCCAGCGTGCAGCTGGCACTTGGTTTCTGTGAACTTCACCATATTGTCAGAGCACCCAATGACCTGTGCCAATTCGGTAAGCAGAAACCCGGTGGAAGAAAACGGGGATTCACCTTCAACATTTTATTGTGATTATTCAAGGTTTTACTGCTGTTTACAAAAGCTTTATTTTTAAGTGACATTTTCTTAGAAAGTCATCTCAGTATGTGGCTGTCGCACCTCAACCTGCTCCACCTGTCACCGACCCCGCCTCACCCTCAGGACTGAGGAGAGGGGTGCATGGCATTGGAGTGGTGAGGGCATGAGAGATCCCTGCTGTGCCCCCTCTGTGGACCACAGACAATACCCATGATGCTTACAAGCTGACTGACACAAACATCGCTCAATCTTCCTGGACAGGGAGTCCTTCGGGGACAAGAACATTTCCCACAGGTGGGGATGACTGCACAAATGCACCCAACTACCAACCAAATCAAAGACTCCTGAGTCAGTGAACCCAGACTGCCTGACCCTGAGAGCCACACAGGCTTGTCTTCTCCATGTAACACTGTCCTGACATTGGACACGTCTATGACCTGCTGGTCAATTTCCAACTGTAGACCCCCTAAAAGAAAGGCAAAACACCCAAAGCTGGTCACTTGGGCAAGATGGGCTGAGGAGAGTTCCAAGGGTGTGTGGCAGGGTATGAGAGGGTAGAAACTCCAACCCTGGATAGACACCTAGAGCTTCTGGGAGGACCTGGGACCCATGCCTCATTGTTAGAAAAAGCCATGACTAGGTGGAGGAGCTCATTCATGGCCCACCAAGGCCACCTGGTAGAAATCTGAGGGACCACAGCTGGCAGGACCCCAAGTCCACTCGCAAGGACACAAGTCCTTGGGCTGGGAATCCAACAGGAAGCACAGAAGTGGCCCACTGGAAAGGCTAAAGGTCAGAAATCCATCCTGTCCTCTTGACAGCAAGAAGGGTTGGGCACCGCGGACCTGGTGCCCTTCAGAAGCCCATGGGCACCTTTCCAGTGTGGCCAGAATGGAGACTTGAGGGACCACAGCATGGACATTTCACTTGTTCTAAGTCCAAAATACTAAACTCATTGCAAACAGTCACTGACACAGCAGGAGGGGAGCTCATGATTTCCCAGCTGTCCTGTCACAGGGCACTTCCTCTGTGGAAACTTCCAGTTCCTCCAAAGAAAGTAACGACATTTTTCCTTAAGGAATCTTTAAGTTAGGTCATTCTGATGGCCTGTGGTACAAACTAGTCAGGTTATATAATCAGCAATGTGATCAGGGCCTAGTAGGATAAACAGTCAGGCTGGCATCGTGAATTCATTAGTGAAGCGGGGAGCTCTGTAAGAAATCTCAGATGGATTCATAAGGTCACCGACAGAAACCCCTTCATTGTGAACACTGTTCACTGTCATATCCCTACCTGTGCCCGGAGAGAGAGCGCACAAAAATCATCAAATCACAATGATCAAAAACCCCAGGTCCCTGGGAAGACATGGAAGTGTAAGTTCCCTTTCCAGAGAGAGAGAGAGAGAGAGAGAGAGAGAGAGAGAGAGAGAGAATCACAACGACCCCAGGCTGACCCTGATGTGGGGTGTGACCATCCTCATAAAAACCTGGATGTGGCAGGACAACCAGGGGACAAGGTGTGGTGTGGGTGTGGTAGCTTTGGCCTCTCAGAGTGTCCTGGAGACAGGCTTGATGTCTCGTCTCCTGGGTCGGCTGCTCAGGTTCATTGCTGTGTCTACAGCTGGGACTTCAGCTTGCTCGCAGCGGGTTTGTGTGCAGTGAACTCTGGCCACCAGGCCGCGCGCTCCAGAACCCCGCTTTGCTGCAGGATGGCACTCCACAGGTTTTTATAGAGCTGCAGAACATACACCAGGCAGAAATGAGGAGGGCCGGCTAGAGCAGAGTCCTCGGAGGGCAACTGGTCTTGTGAGGACACGGGAAATTCTCCACTGTGAATTTCTGAGAAATGCTGATATAAGTTTAATTTATATAAGTCTTTTATTTTTTCATGGAAACTAATTAAGAAAATTCAATTATCAAGTACCATAAAGTCAGTTTGATGGGAGCTGACCCCTGGACCTTCCCCGGGACTCACTGTAGACCGCAGACACTCCACATCTGCATAGGAGCAGACATCCCACTTTTGCCAGGCCACATTATATCTGCTCGGAGACCTGTCCCTGGCCATCCCATGCTGCAGGTTGCTGCATAAACCAGACATGGCCAAGCAGTGGGAGGAGGCGGCCTGAGTTCTTCAAGCAGCCCCACCCAACTCCCTTGGTCCTTCTTTCTGCTCATGGTCAGCAGCCCTGCTGGAGTTTCCTCTGGGACTTTCTTGTTCAGCTGCTCTTGGGACAGAGTTGGAGAGAAGCTATGCAGGCTTCACATGGCTCCAGACAGAAGGACCCACAGCTCTGAATGCAAATGGCCATTCTTCATGGCCAGCTTCCTCCACACACTTGGAGAAGCAGCTCCCTAACTCCTTTCATGGAGCTCTGTACTTCCCTCGTCTCCCAATCTCCCAACTCACTTGCAAATGCCTCATGGGCCTGCCTGCTGTTGGGACCTCCTGGAGGGGTCTTCAGTGTTCTCCTGGGACCCAAGATCCTGTCAGTTCTTCATCATCATCAACATCAGGAGCCAGCTATCTGCCCAACACCTAGTAACATGCCCTGTGTGGGCAGCTATTGAGCTATCCAGCTTGGTTCTCATCAACAAAGAGGACCTGGTAACTTTCACCATGGCATCTGGGGGGGGGGTAGGTTATCCAAGGGCCAGCACCACAGCTGCAGGCCATCGGCGTCTCCTACAGATGTTCTCAATATGACCAAAAATCTGCTCTGGCCACCAGGCCCACATCTGCTCACAGGCACCCATTCCAATGCACGCCTAACCTGATCGTGCCTGAGTAGAGGCCTGTCCCTCCTTGGACAAACCCATCCCACATATGTCAAGTGCACCCCTGAGGAGAGATGAGCTCCTGTGTCCTCACCAGTGGTCTTTATGTCAGCAGAGCTCCAGGTCCTCAGCAACACAACTTAATCCTGGAGTGGGGTGGGGGTGTTAAACCATGTCCCCCAGCTCACAGCCGTAAGACCTCTGACATATAGCTGCAATACACTGAAATACTCCCATGGGTGGTGAGGTGCTGGGTGGCATCAGACTGTGAGTGTCATCCTACATGACCGCCACGTGGTGATTAGCAATATGGGGAGATACCTGCAAACTACCCGGGCTAGCTGGCAGGAGAGTAGGGTACGTGTGATGGGGAGCAGAGAGGGCAGGGCTCAGAAGAGGCTGAGAGAAGAGAAGGATGGTCTACACAGAGGGACAGCCATGAGACATGTTCCAGCACACTAGAACAGAGAAGAGGGCAGGGAAGAAGGGGCACGGCTCAGCAGAGCTCAGCCCAAGTGCAGGGGGAGGAGGGGCTTGCTCTGTCTCTGGAGGTTGGGTGTTGGTGGAGGGCCCCATGAGAGAGAGATAGGCCTAAACCAACTTGATTTCAAATAAATCCTTCTGGAACATAGTTAGCAAGTGGACATCAGGGAGCATATGGAAACTCTACAGGTGGGCACTGAGGGGAAATGACACCAAGAACCAGGATGGTCAGAGGGTATAGAAGGCTGGGGCTGGAGGTCAGGGTGGGGGAGGGCCAGATGTTTCTGAGGTTTTAATCCAGGAGGCCAAGCAGACAGGGACACCCCTGATCAGGAGGCTCAGGGTGAGGGCAGCCAAGGTTAGCTTTGGGCCTCATGATGGGGCAAGCAGGGAGCCCATGGTTTCTGGTTCTCTAGGAGCACTTCTTGCCCCATCCCATAAGGGCAGAGCAGGCCAGGGATGGGTACCCGAGACCCCAGAGCTGGAGTAAAGAGATGTAAGATCACCAACTTCTGCCCCCTGGAAGCTCTCCCGAAATGATACTTTTCCAAGAGACACCCAAGACTCCTGACCCCCATCACAATCTAGGGCTGTGTATGGACTCCAGCCCCACTCCAACAGGCCACAAGAGGGTACTCCCCTTACCTCGCCATCCGCTCTGCCAATTGGAGAACCCAGAACAAAGTCGGGAGGGGCAATCACGTCCACCAGGGCTACTGCATCGTCTTTCAGCTATTGGGAAACAAAGTCGAGTCCACTTGACAACGCCCTGCAGTCTCCAGGGCGACCGCTGAGCAACAAAGTCACAGGGCTGGTTGCTCCAGCCTGCTGGTAACCCGAGCAGGCACACGGGGCCTGGGTTACAGGCTCCTGGGGTGTGTGTTCGCATATTTCAACCATGTCGCCATTCAATCCAGCCAGCCAGTATTTGTTTTTTCAGCAAGGTAGGGATGCTGGCAGAAGCGATGAGGGTTATTGCAGCCTGTTAGTCAGTGCTGTCCCGGAGGCTCAACAGGCAGAAAATTGCTAAACTGAAGCAGGGAGGGATGTCAAGGAGCCATGGGGGTAGAAAGCTCCCGTGGGTGCCTGCAAAAGCCACCACGCTTACAAGCTCAGGGGCATGGGTTTTGGGACTCATCTCCTCACACAGGCCTCCCTCCACCTACAGGATAAATCTCACTGAGGAGATACCCAAGAACTTTCTTGAAATGCAAACAATTATTTTTTCTTCAAATAACACCGGGAAAACAAGCTGTGGTTCAGAATAATGCTTGGGTGACTGGCAGACAGTCTCGGGATTGGGGGGATGTACCCTAGAATTGGGACAATTGCACAGAGCACAGACTGTAGTTCCTGACAGTAAGGTGACTCAACTCACCTGTGCACACAAGGCCAGGATGGCGTCCTCCATCGCTCTTCCGGCCTGCTCACCAGAAATGTAGCCACCTGCAAGTATAGCCTTCATCATGCTCGGTTGGCACCTTTAGCCCTGTGTGCTGAGGTAGCATGTGAGAAGCAGCTTTCCCACACCCTGCAGAGCCTTCTGGGTGGAGTTGTTAGGGTGTCACTGCACTTAAGCCCACTGTGATCCCTGGGACAGAACATGCTGGTTCAGGGATAGTTCTGAGTTACCTGTCCCTCTTGAGTCTCTGGGCATGTGATAGACAAGTCACAGGCCAAGGGCTAGGGACACAGAACCTGCCCAGGGCCCAGTCAACAGGCAGCAGAGAAGTCAAAGCCCTGAGGCTTGACAGGCTGGACAAGTTCCTTCTGAGGGACAGGGGAGGGCTTCTGGGTGAAAGGAGTGGGCACAGGTGTATATGGATGGCCACATGGGCGTAGTCACACTGTGAGCAGAAGTAGGGGCTGATAAAGCCTGCAGAGCCACAGTGTGTGGGGAACATGGGCCTCTGAAGCCATCAGGGAATGAAAAGGGAGAAGGGTTCCTGAACACAGACTTTCTCAGACAGCAAGAGGGCTCTCTCCCTACCCAGACCTGCCTCTGTCAGAGCCTTGGGGCCCCATCTGCTGACCCTCCACAGAGGGTGTGAGATCTCGTCTCACCCTTCCCAAGCCCATGGACATACACACAGCACATGGGTAGTTAAGTACATAGTACCCAGCAGGTAGATCAATGTCATGGGACAACCAGGGAAGAATGTCTGAAAATGCTTCTTTCAGGCAAAAACAGGGAAAAAGTGGACAATTCTGGCTCACCCTGCTCTCTTAGGCAGGGTGTACCCACCCCCAGGAAGTATAGTATGGCCCCAGCAGAGGCACATTTGTGCCAAGGGCCTGGAGGGCTCTGAAACCAGCCTACTGTCCAGCAAGCATGAGCCTTGGTAAGCACCTCTGGCCCAAAGGGAGATCAACTCAGCCAGGAGCCTGCATGCAGGAGAAGCTGCATCTGACCAGCACCATCTGAGGCTTCTCTGGCCCATACCAGCTGACCAGCTGGGGGTCTCATGTGTCACTGTGGAATCTGGGGTGGGGGAGAGGAGCAGATCTGAGTATAGCAGGTGCCTGGCACCAGCCTCACCTCGGTAGAGCAGGGCTGTGTGCCGGCTGAGGGACCACAGGGCGTAGAGTGCCCGGAGCCTCCCCAGCACAGCCTGCAGAGAAGGAGGCACACCAGGGCCATGTGTGTGTTCCTGAAACCTCTGCACCACGGTGAGCTCCATGAAGGCCAAGGCCAGGGACCGGCAATAATACACCTTCAAAAGAGAGCAGAGGCTGGTGACTGGAGAGGCAGCTGGGTCACCCCAACCCTGGTTTCACAAGAAGAGCTAAGGGGAACTGTGTACTGAGGTCTCTGTTCCAGAGCACATCCTAGGAACAGCATTAGGGACACCTGTCATGAGACACATGTTTCAGAGACAACAGTAAGGACCCAAGTGAAGCCAAGCCTGACAGAGGGAGGGAGGCAGTTGACCCTGGCATTTGCACATTTCAGGACACTGTCACTTGGCCTCTGTGCCCAACACAGGGGCTTAGCAAGCTGCTATCATTACAGGGCAAGAGGCCCCAGGGTGCAGGACTCATTCTCTTCTGCAGCTGGGAGGAGGGGCCCACGTCCTCAGCACAGTTGAGTTAGGAGACCTGGGCATTTCTTCTGTCCTCTGGAGCCTTACCCCACAAAGATGACATAAATGATGCATGTTAAGAGGCCAGTGTGCAGTTCCTCTTTTTCATGCTCCAGAGTTGGGGGGGGGGTAGAAGAGCTCCTAACAGCATTCCCTCCCAGTGGGAATAGCGAGACTAATGTAGAGGTGGAGGTGTCTGGCCCAAACATGAGATCAACGCTTTCAGTTTCAGTAACACAGTGTGCCTGGCTTTCAGGAGACAAGCAGGAAGTGGCAGTTACTGTTGCCAGATGCAGGGAGAGAAAGAAATGGATTTCATAGTTTGGAGAGATTGCTCAGCGGTTAAGGCACTTGCCTGCAAAGCCTAAGGACCGGGGTTTGATTCCCCAGTGTCCACATAAAGCCAGATGCACAAAATGACATGTGCATTTGGAGTTCACTTTCAGTGGCTGGAGGCTCTGGCACACTCATTCTCTCTCTCTCTCTTTCTCTCTCTCTCTCTCTCCCTCTCCCTCTCTCTCTCTCTCTCTCTCTCTCTCTCTCTCTCTCTCTCTCTCTCCTTGCAAATGAATACATTTTTTTAAAAAAAGAAATGGATTTCACCTCTGCACCCTTAATTTTTATAGGAATGGTTGGTAATCTTTTCCCAAAGACAGTGGATGGGCAGTCATCACCAACCCCAGCCAGAAGCCAGTCATAGGCCTTAGCGTGTGGGTCCCCAGCCTGTCCCCTGCTCCAGGTCAGGCTGATGGCCTCCTAGGGGAAAGCTTTCCCTTCTGAGGATGGTCCTTGTTGGTATACCACACACTCTGCAGCACAGGTTCATTGCCTCCTCTCCTGGGCCATCTCAGATGACAGTCATCAGCTTGCATCCATGGCTTCCCAGCTACTACATAGGCTGGTACAGCATGGCCTGGCACAGTGAGGTGTTTGGTGCCACGGATTCCAGAAATGTGAGCAGTAGCTTAGTCTGTGGCCCGTTCCCAGCAAGGCCTGCTGAGGGTGATGGAAGTCTTAGTAGGCAAAGCACAGAGCAGAGGAGTGGGAGGGGGTACACAGCAGACTGGGCAGTCACTGCCCATGGAGAGCCCCAAGGTGGGTCCAAGGTCTCACAGCGCCCTGTCCCCTTCCAACAGTCACAACTGTGGTTTACAGTAGGTACTAATGACCCCAACTGACAGCAGAGCAAACCAGGTGCCAAGAGGTTAAGCAGTCCACAACCCCAAGGTCATGGGAAGGCTAGGCTGGAACATGCAATTGTCAGGGCATTGACTTCTGGGAACAGGACACCAGAGCAACCCGAAGCAGATCCACGAAGAGCAAGTTTGAAAGCAAGCAAATGTGTACCTGACTGTTGTTTCTTGCTTCAAAGTCGCTGCCTCTGGATCTTTTCTCTTGACTGAATTTCTCATGGCTCTCTCGGAGCAAGTAGCAAACCAGCCACTTGTATGCCGCCAGGGGGGCTTCAGAGGGGGACAGAGAAACATCGTAATGTAGCCCCAGGCAGACAGCACCACCGGCTGCTCCCTCAGGGCACTGACACCTGCATGAGCATCAGGATACCTGTCTGGCAGAAGATGGCAAGGTGGCAAGAGGAAGGTATACCTGTGTCCCTCCCCATTGCCAGGCCTCACCCTCCAACCTCAGCCAGCTGGAGTGCTGAGAGCTGACACTAGTTCCCAAGGCCTCAACCCTAGGAGGCCAGGGGCTAGCCATCCAGGCAGCAGCTAGACAGACAAGACGGATGGGCAGGCCTTCCTCCTCCTTGCCACACATGATAGTCACACCTGAGCTGACTTCCCAAGGCAGTTCCCTTCCCACTTGAGGACATAAGACACCAGACAGGTTGGAACACACAGATGCAAGTGGGGGCTGGATTTGGATCAACCTCATGGCTGGGTTTATACTCTCGCTCCCTCTTCCCAGGGATCCCAGTGCCTGGCTCTGGGGAGCCACGGGCTGCAGAGAGCCAGGAAGAGGGATCCCTCTGCTCATCAGCTGCTCTTGGCTAAGAGTTCCTGGGAAAGAAACGAGGGCCTGGCCACATGAGGTCTGGGCCCATTTCCTCCTGGTCACAGCCTGTTTCCTGGGAAAAAGACACCACAGAGCATCTCACTGCCTCCCTGCTGTGACACTGGTTTAACCTTCATGGCTCAACTCACAAGCAAAACTACCTCACAGGCTTGGAGATGTCACACAGAGACCAGGAAGGTCGCTTGACTCCAGGCACCAGTGTTCTGGGGAACAGGGGAAAGGGCCTGGGATGATGAACCCATCCTGGGGTCCTGCTGGGCATGGTGCACCAACTGGCAGACCCAAAAGCTCTGCCAGGTTCTGGCCCCTTAAACACGTGACTGCAGTTTCATTAAGTGTTTTTACATGTGGAATCAAGTTGTGAACATCGAGGTGAAGTATACTGCAGTCCCCAACTCCAATGACAAGCAAAGGCCCTTGCAAGGAGACAAAGAAGAGGAGGCCATGTGACAACAGAGCAATGTAGCCACAATCCAAGGATGCCTGGAAGTCTCCAGGAGCTGGGAGAGAGCTGGGTCCCCTGAAACCTTGACCTTGGATATTTGCCTCTGCCCTGCAACAGGGCATGCGTCTGATGTTCTAGCACTCAGACACACCTGGGACAGGAGGACACCAGACTGCCTGGTGGTCATCTTTTTGAATCTTAAATGTTACTTTCAGGATGTCATCAAAAACTCATGTCAACTTTTAGAAGCCATATATATAGCTAAGGCCACATGACTTCCACCTGTCCTTAAAGTCGGTGGGCCTGGAGCTCCCCAAACTCTTCCCTGAGGATGGGCCCAATCAGAAGGAAAGGGAGGCTCTGCAGAGGTCTCTGTGTGTTCTGTGTTACAGCAACAGAACCAAGAAAACAATGCAGGCCAAAACACACCTGCCTCCACCACAGCTGCCCCAGCTTCACTGCTACAGCTCCACCCCTCCCAGCAGCCATGAACATTTCCTGGGGTAATGATAAGGATGAAGGTGCCAGGGAAGCCCCTCTGCTCTGAACCATGACTGAGGACAGAGTGGCATACCTGCTGGGTCCAACCAATCGGGTACACTGGAGCCCATGAACTTCTGGCTCAGGACTCCCGGATAGCCCTCCAGAAAGTCCACCGTCTTCAGAGGGCTTGAGAAGTGAGCTCCATCTAGGGTGCACACACAGCAACTTGGGAGAAAGACAGGAGCCCAAAACCACAGAGCCTGTCCTAACAGGGGGCCCTCTCTGGCCAGTGTTCCCCGCCCACTGCGCCTGCACCTGCACCTGTACCTGGGGCACTACTTGGTCCTAGGCTGGTGCCCTTCATTTGTCCTTTGCTTTCACTTTTGTTTTTGTTTTTGGGGCAGGGTCTCCCTATGTACCTGACTGGTCTCTGAGATTCTCCTGACTCAACCTCCTGAGTGCTGGGATTACAGAACTGTGCCACCATGCTTCAACAGAGGGCTCATCTTTTTTTCTAATGATTAAATAAGCTTGCAAGCAAAGAGGAATAGAGTGAAGAGAGAATGGGTGCGCCAGGGCCTCCAGCCACTGCAAATCAACTCCAGATGCATGCACCACCCTGTGCATCTGGCTCCATGTGGGTACTGGGGAATCGAAGCCGGGTCATCATGCTTTGCAGGCAAGTGCCTTAACCACTGAGCCATCTCTCCAGCCCTGAGGGTGCCTCCAAGAGTGCCCAGTGCCTACCTAGGAGCCGATGCTCCAGGAGGCCCAGTAGATAGTTGCTGGTCTGCTGCAGTAGTACGTTGTTGTCCCCTTCGTACGTGCAGTTTGGATCGTTGTCGTTTCTGAGTTCACCAAGCCGATTCACTGCAAAGAAGCCATAACATCTGAGTCACTGAAGATTCTCTTCAGGGAGGAGCCACCCCCAGGCCTACATGGTCCTCACTGCCTTGTCCCTCAGACCCACTCCTGCTGGCTGTGCCTCTATGCCATCCTTAGGGGAGGACAGTCACCTCCAGGAAGGTCATCAGAGGAGCAGATGGCTCATGGGGTACTCAGCACAGGGCTGGTGACAGTGAGGCTGCAGGACTGTCACCTTCCTGTCTGTTGGCATCACCTACAGGGTCATCTGGCGGAGCTTCCCCAGGACACAGGAACCAATCAGAGATGGGACATTTCCAGGGGGGACTGAATTCCTGGGGTGAGGACTTCCCTTCCTCCTCCTATAGCTAAATGAATGCTTTAAAAATATTTTTATTTATTTGCAAGCAGAGAGAGAGAGAGAGAATGGGCTTGCCAGGGCCACCAGCCACTGCAAACGAACTCCAGATGCATGTGCCTCTGTGCATCTGGCTTTACGGGGACACTGGGGAATCAAACTCAGGTCCTTGGGCTTTGCAGGCAAGCACCTTAACTGCTGAGCCATCGTTCCAGCCCCAAATGAATGCTTTTTACAAAGGAACTTCAGTCTGGGAATTTTCTCATGTTCTTATCTCTCCTGCCAGTTAAGTAGCCTGTATGCACTTCATTAGGCTCTGAACTCTCTTTATGGCTTTTCCTCCTCCGATGGACCAATGGAAAATGACTGTGAGGTGGATGGAGGAGCCAGAAGGGAGAGGAGGGGACAGGCCCGACCCCTCCATGCCATAGTTAGCCCACCTGATATAAAGAACTGGGGGAGACCTTGGGGAGGGATAAGGCTGATATTTTAATCCAGATACATCCCTTTACATTAAATCACTGCCTTCATTGTCAGCAGCCCAGCCCAGAGTGAGTATAAGTCACGTAAGGGTGACTGTAAGGGTCATGTTTGTTGTCTGCAATACTACAAGGTTCAATTTCCTCATTCTATTTAAAACCGGAACAGAGCTAGACTATTAATAGTGTTTGTATGAATTATAACAACAAATAAAACACGCACACAAATACCATGCACAGCCACGGCGAGGGCATGTCAGTGTGGAACAGACAGCATGTGGAAGAGGGGAGGGCCAGGCTCCCACACTGCAGCAGTCCAGAACATGCCGAGGGGCTGCGAGGGCACATCATCCACGGATCACTACAGGCGCCCTCATGCAGCCCACAGGAGCCTGGACCAGCATGGGCTGCTGAGGACTCCACCTTCTGCTGCTGTCTGTGGCACACAAGGCCAGCTTTGAGCAGCTGGTTTGCACCAAACATTACTTAAGCTGCACCCAGTGGAAAGAGTAATGACCGACTTAATGGTAGATAAATGTCACTGGGCTCAGGCTGCAGGCCAGACTCTGCTGACACTTTCTATGAATTTATTTACTTCTTGCAGGAACCTATGGGCTATATTTATTTATATTCCCATAAGAAAGAAACTGAGGCACAGTGAGGTTAACTTCCCCAGTTACCAAGCCAGTGGGACCCTGCCAGGATCTGGCTGTGTACCAGCTGTCTACGTACCATTCAGTGCTGGTGAAACCCTTTCTCAATCTATTTTAGAATTTTCTATCAAAATGAAATCTGGTGCTTGGTTCCTACCAAGTCAGCCAAATGCCACAATTGAAATAAAGCAATAAACTGCTTTCCACTCTGTGGCTTACTGGACACGGACACACACACACACACACACACACACACACACACACACACACACACACACACACAAACACAACACTTATTCATTATCCTAAATTTTGACCAGGTAGGTTCAGGCATCAAAAAGTACCAATCAGACTGAAGAGATGGCTCAGCAGTTAAGGTGCTTACCTGCAAAGCCTAAGGACCCAGGTTCGATTCCCCTGTACCCCTATAAAGCTGGATGCACAAAGTGGCACATGCATCTGGAGTTCATTTGCAGTGGCTGGAGGCCCGGGAGCACCCATTCTCTCTGTCTCTCTTCTATCTTTCTCTGCTTACAAATAAAACATTTTTTAAAAACTACCAGAATCTATCTAGGGTAGGAGTCAGCAAACTTATGCTGTAACAGACCAGACTTTAAACCTCCAGGCTTTGTGAGCAGTGTGATTTTTCTCCACAACTCAGTGCTGCCACTAATGAGCACAGAAGCAGCCAAAGAAAGCGTGTGAATGGATGGGTCCAGCTGTGTTCCAATAAAACTTTATTTATAGGAACAGACTGTACTTTGCTGACCCCTAACAAGAACAGGAAACCACACCACATTTTCCCCAAACCTACTGGCCAGATAGCCATGTCCCCCGCATGCCTCCCGGCACTCCTGGATTCCCTGCTGGGCCGTCCATGATGCCAGGGGCTTGCCAGCCGATGCCAGCGCATGGATCTCTCGTCCAAGCTCTGCCTATGGAGAGGGAACTCAGTGAGAGGAGGTAAAGAGAGATTTTGCCACCCAAAGTCAGATCCCAGCCTCAGGGCCACCTTCAAAGAACTGTGTCTCTCATGCTGTACCCAACTTGCACAGCTTCATAGGTTGGACATAACTGGACCACAGCAAATAAATCTCCATGGACAGGATATGTGTGCCAGGAGCAGGCTGCAGGAGAATGTCCATGAGACCTGGCTTGTACACAGGGAACAATACAGCTGAAGAGCATGGTTGTTTGTAAAGAAGGCCACAGAGCAAGTGACAAAGACTTGCTCAGTAATGGAGACCTCCAAGGAAAGGGAGAACCAGGCCCATCAAGTTGACGGTTGGTGACGGTCTGGTGACATGGGCGTTTGCTGAGCCTTCCCCCATGGCTCACACTTGTTGGACAGACATCCTCTTGTTTCTACTTGTTAGAGCATACTTACCTGTGACATCATAAAATGATGCCTTTTCCTGGTTGCTTCAACCTCAAACAAGCAAAGATCTTCAGCTCCTACTGTGCCTGGCTGGGTTAGACTGCTGGGTTTCCAGAAGAACAAGTGTAGTTACCCTTGACAGCACTGTCAACAGCTGGCAGAAGTTATAGAGACTCTCTAGGGAAAGAGCGCTTGGCCCCTTGATCTCCACAGCAGAACTCCATGTCTGTCGCAGCAAGGAGCCCTGTGACATCTGCAGGTGACCCTCTGATCCCCTCCCTGGGTCTGCACTGAGTAGCCAGGCTCATGTAACAGACAAGCTTTAGGATTCTGTGTACTCCCTCATCTTTAGTTTCTAATCCATTTCTCTGGATTCATATCTACATGCTGTTCCAAACGCAGCAGGAGGGGCTGAAACCCAATTTGTAACCCATCAACGGAGAGAAACTAGCAAAGGCCTGGCCTTCACAAAGCAGCTGGCCTCAGTGGATCTGTAGGCTTGTTTCTGGCACAAATCCTACGTTGTCAACTCATCCAGCGAGCAGGACTCAGACCTTTGGACAGTTGCTTATGAAAGGATCCGAGCCGTGAAATTCTCTGAGGGACTGGTAATGTGGACTGTGCAAAACCATCATTTTCTCAAGAGGAGACCAGCTGAGCTCACAGATGAGAGTCAGGCTCATGTCAGCACTCTTTGAGAAATGGGGTGATGGATGCTGCCCAAACCGCCCAAAAACACAGCTCTAAATGGGTGGGGTGGCTGAAGGAATGTGTGCAGGCTTTGTCTCAGGGAACCCAACTGCTTTTGTTTTGACATAATATTGAAGTTGGGATGCTCAACCTGATGCCTCACCTGCCTGGCACTTTGGTCTCCCCCCAGCAGGCCACGCTGCAGCCCGGTCAGGTCCAGGAACAGAGACTTGGAGAAGTGGTCTAAGGCGTAGGCAGCTGCCAAGTAGGGAAGTAGGCGCCATTGCTAAGGGAAATAAGACACATCACAGGTCCTCAGAGGGGTGCCCCAGAGATGGCAGCACCAGGAGGAGCCAATGGAGTTCCTTAGTCACTGGGCTTCCCTTGGCACCTGGAGGAGTCAAAGCGCTGTAGCCACAGGGACCAGGGAAGGACCACAGACTACCCAGGCACAAGAAGGCACTTTGTTTCTCTGCATTTACTTCCTATTCAGGCTCATTTCCATGGTAAAACAAAAATTAAGAGGAAGCCATTCTGTTCTCAATTCCTTTGATGTTCACCTGTTTATGGAGCCCTTAACCCAGGACCTGAGCCAGATATAGGACTGGGGTCTTCTACGTGACCCTCAGTCCCCATAAGGCTGGGGTCAAATGGTGATCCCAGATTGTGATTGGCACCTGGCCAGATGTGCAGCAGAACGTCTATGGAAGCACCCCAGGGAGGAGCTGTGACACTGCTGCACTCTCCTACAGGCCACACCATAAGCAGGGCTGTGCTCACCTGCTGCTTCCAAGAATCACTTCCTTGGCACTGTTCCTTAGGGACGGGATGGAGAGTCAAAGAATGTGGCTTGGACACTGGACTATACCACCTCACCTGCTTGTACAGCATAAACACACCTGCCGCCAGATCCCTGCCCCTCAACTTGCTTCCTCCCACCCCTCCTTTTGGTCATACATGTTCCTCTTTAATGAAAAGCCACCCCCAGAGGGCCTGCTGCCAGACAGGTGCACTCCCACCCACTGTCTGAATCACTGAGTGTGTTTGCCAACTCCCGGAGGCCAAAGGAAGAAATGGACAGCCAGTACCTGCAGTGGATACTCCAGGACAGGAATCTCCTCATCATCCGTGGGTCCAAACTGACGCCGAGTGGCTGAGAATCGAAGCGCTATGCACAGGGCCAGCTTCAAGTTGACCACGGACATGCCAATGATGGAGATGCGCCCCGAGGACAGGCTCCCCAGCGATGCTCCAAAACGCTGCCGGACATCCTGGGGAAGAAAAGCAGGTGTCGTGCACTAGCCAGACCACGAGGTCACCTCAGAGAGTGACACGAAGATAAAGGACCACTTCTTATTCATGGAGCTGGCCTGGGTCATGGCACCCGGATGTCCAAACCCCCAGACACAGGATGCCTGGAAGGCCAGGCTGCAGGAGGGCATTGGTGCTACTGGCTCACTGAGGGAAGACAAGACATCCGGCTGCCAGAGGAAAAAGTGCCCTGAGCAGAAGGGGTGGAAAAGGCCCTGCTTCGAGTACCTACAAAGCGTCCACCTGGGGACACCAGACCCTACCTTTACTTGAGCCCCAGAGGGGAGATCGGCCCAGTCCCTGGCTCCATTTCCACTGAGCACTCTTGTGGTTAACATGTTCCTTTCATCCAGCTGCCAAGCTAGGGGGATTAGGGCTCTGTGAGTTTAGCAGACATGCTGTGTCCTTTCAGTCTGTGGGGTAGGTGGAGACTCAGCACTTCTAGCCTTCACAGTCCACATCCATCCTGCCCTTCATTGCATCCAGCAGCAGCCGTGCATGGGTCCCTCAGTGATACTGTGGCATAGGAATGTCCTGGTCTCTGTTGCTGCTCTGGGGTTTATGATTTAGGCCCTTCTCCCAAAAGTGAGGTGTGTTAATCTCCAAAATATCGTATACTCAGGAACATTTATCATATTCTTAGGTAAAAAGTTTTGTTGCTAGATTTTGTTTTGATTTTTGATTTTTGGTTTTTGTTCTTGGTTTTTGGAAGGTTTCACTCTAGCCCAGGCTGACCTGGAATTCACTATGTAGTCTCAGGGTGGTCTCAAACTCACAGTAATCCTCCTACCTCTACCTCCCGAGAGGTGTATGCCACCACACCTGGCCTAGTTTTCTTGGATTTTAAAATCCGTTTATTTTCCCTGAAGTGTAAATCTTTATGATCTTGTCTTTCACATTCAGTGTTGTACCTGAGAAATTGAGGTCAAAGTGATTGTGAATGACTAGGCATCAGATCAGAGCAATGTCAGTGTCTCTCTGAGATTCATCAAGTTTCTCTCCTGTGTCTCAGATGCAACTTTTCCCTCTTTGGAACAAAAAGGATCCCTTGAATCTAAGGTCTTTCCTTCTCTAGTTTGGGGAAATTTTTCTGATATTTCTCTAAAAGTTGCATCACCAGGAATGTGCAGTCTGTGCCTGCTGCCCTCTGCAGGGCATGCCTCTCCAGGGGCTTTTCCCTGCGGTGGTTGACCTGTCCACCATGTTCTTCTAATTCTTTTACTTTACAGAGATTTAAATTGATGAGTTTTACATTACTGTATCTGCATCTTATGTGGCTTCTCACTTCAGGGTACTAATTCCTCTCAACTGTTTGCTGTTCTCAAGGGCTCTTTCTGTTGGTTTTGCTCTCCTTCCACACACAGGAGGAGAGCTGTCTGGGGTGTGTCCTTCCAGGAAGTCTCCTCCTGGAGATCCCTCTGTCAGGGTCAGCCACCACTCCCCAGGGCTGTCTGCTGAACACAGGCCGTCTTCACCCAGGGATGCATCATCTCTGCTGCTACTCTCAATGAATACCAGACAGCCCTGCTGAACCACAGTGTACCAGACGCCTCTCCTCTCTGAACACCCTGGGAATCAGGTAGGCATGGAAGTCCAAGGTCATCCAGCAACTGCTATCAGGAAGGGTTATCCCTGCCCACCAGCACTGGGACTGTGGCTGAGTTCCAGCCCTGCAACCAAAAGACCTGTGGTGTGTCTGGGGCTGGCCACTCTTGGGTTAGGGCCTTCCTCCCAGATGTTATGGGGAAAGAGAAGCATTACCCACAAATTCCCACAGCTCTGCCTGTACCTTAAAGGGGGTGATATAGGTGCCCTCAGGGGTGACATCCCCAGTCCGGTTCAGGAGGTTCTGGCGAGGAATCCTAACCTTGTGGAACAGGGCGAACCTGCACAGGAGAAAAGTTGGGGCTTCCATACCATTGTCCCAAAGTCCCCAGGTTTTCTCCTCTCTCTGAGCCCAGCTTAAGGCAACAAAGTTCCCTAAGCAAGGAACACGTGTGGTGGGGGCCATGTGTGAGACTTCAAGGCCCAGTTCTTCATCCTCTGGGATGGGGTGCCCCTGCAGGTAAGGGAGAAGAGTGTGCTGGGTTCCATGCTAAAACACACTCACTCACCACCAGGGTGCTGGCTATCTGGGAAAAGTAAAGCTTCCTATTACCCACAGAAAGATGGGAGTTGGTTCCAAAGACTGGCATCTCTGGTTCTCAGACTTCAACATCAAACCAGAATCCATAAAACCAGTAAAGAGGGGCTTTAAAATGCCAAGTCAACTCCAAGAGCCCATTGTTGAAAGCCACGGAGTGGGTAGGAGGTATGGTCCCCCTGCTACCCCACAGGGACTTAATGAGGCCTTCCTGACCCCACAGTGAATACCATACCCCACTGAGGAGGGTCTCCAGGTAATGGGAGCTGAGGTGAGGGGATAGAAGAGAATCACCTTTTATAATTAATATAAAATAAATCAATATTAAAAACCCAGGATGGAGAGATTGCTCAGTGGTTAAGGCACTTGCCTGCAAAGCCTAAAGAGCCAGGTTTGATTCTCTGGTACCCATATGGCACATGCGTCTGGAGTTCGTTTACAGTGGCTAGAGGCCCTGGTGTACCCATATTCTCTCTCTCTCTCTCAAATAAATAAATAATTATCAGTTTATTTTTAAAAAGTAATAAATAAATAAACACCCAAGAGCCTGAAGTTTGGCTGTCCTGCTCTATCCAAGAGCTGAGAAAGGGTCCCTAGGCATCTTCATGGGCCTGTGTGTAGTAATCATCAAAGACATTTTGCAATAGTTTCAGAAGAAGCTTATATAAAGTTAGGAATATTATATAAACTGCAAAATAAACCAAGCTTGAAACTATCTATGGTTTCTATAGTAATGTATCCTATGACTGAGATGCTCTACAATGAGACAGAACATCTTTAAAGTCCTCAGACAAAGTCCCATGTGGTGGCACACACCTTTAGTCCCAGCACTTGGGAGGCAGAAGCAGGAGGATCACCATGAATTCCTCCCCTTCTGCCACCACCAGCCCAGCCCTACCTGGAACAGACTCCCATCCTGTAGGTCCTTCACAGCCACTTCAAGAAGGACCTCCAAGGCCCAAGGGCCTTACCTCATTTGTGAAAACCACCTGCAGCCACCTCAATATTTTGGCTGAAAATATCACATGGAAAAAAAAATCACTATTTAGACCTATTTGGCTAAAACTGATTCATGTAGGTATGTCAACTTCCAATTCCTAGGCAGTCATAACAGGTTTGAGGGCCTTTTGAAGGGGTGAAAGCTAACCTAGAAACTGTTACTACTTTTTCCCCACAATAAGTGATCTTAAAATTGGTTTTAAAACACCAACATATAACTCCATAGCTCCTTAGTTCAGAAAGCTAGTTTAGAAGAGAAGCTGCTAAACTCTGGAGCCCTGGCGCCCTCTGCAGGTGGCCTGCAGACAGGGTGGACAGGAACCTGAGAGGGTGGCCCCTTGAGGCCATCACAAGACTCCTGCACAAGTCCCTTTGTCCATCTACAGGACAGGTCTGTAATAAACTTCTGATTTGGTGCTAGAATACTTTAAAACTGGAGCTGCTTTGAGAGGCTAAGTGTAGGGCTTCTCTGTGCTGTTCCTAAATAACTTCCTAGGATCTAGTTTGTAAAACAGGAGGTTCTGTCACCACCCTTTGCATGTGACAAGTTGCCACAAGCAGAGACCCACCATGCCACACATACATACAGAGTCCCCGACAGAGGGAAAGGCTCACAACTTCTGAGCCCCGCACTTTCTCCTCAAGGAAGACTGCAGCTGTGCAGTTAAGTCTCCAGCCCATCCAAACAGTCTACAGCCAACCTGGGAGCCTGGAAGGCCTGAATAGACACCTGAGACCCTCCCCTGCCCAGCCTCAGTCTCCTGATGAGGCAGAGCCAAGGGCATGTCTCCAGGAGGTCCTTGGGAAGCCCGAGACCCAGTGTCGGCTTTCTTTTTAAAGGAAGCATCTTCTTGGGACCTCAGGACTCTGGCCAGCCATGGTGGCTGCTGGAGGTGGCTACCTGAATTCTGAGGGCTGGACTGTGCTGAGCAGCAGGTAGACAGATGCCTCTGAGCCTGCACAGGACACAAGGCTCGGGGACACCTGTGCTGGTTTCTTCCCTACTCTCAAGCTATCTGGGAAGCATGTGGGGCCCATGTGGACAGGAGGAGACCCCAGCATGGGACTCAGGTAGCATCTTGGGGAGCTGGGGAGGTGGCACATGACCACTGAGCACTCACCCATTGTCCAGGCCGTTCTGCCCCAGCTTCTTTCCCATGTCACCCACCATCACTCCTGGCATGGGAAGCAGGGTCTTTGGGTCCCGAATCTACACAAAGACACAGAGAACAAATGGCCAGTGAAAACCTCAAGAGAAACAAAACAGGCATGTTCATAACCTGATGGTGAGCCAGAGTGGCTCTGAGTAGCTGTGGGTCCCCACCTGGGGACATTGGGATATGGGTGTAGGACCTTCTGTGGAAAGAGGGTGTCTGAAGCTTGTAAAGAAGAAGGGACCATGATATGAGATCACCCTGGGTTCCCAAGAGGGCCCTAAATCCATAACAAGAGTCTTTACCAGAGATTAAGGGGGACAGATGTACAGAGAGGCCGAGGCTGAAGTGATGCAGCATCCAGTCAAAGAAGCCAGGAGCGGGGGCAGGAGCGCCCCGAGCCTTCAAGAGGATCAGTCACAGGGGTGGCAGGGTAGGCCGAGGCTGGGTGTGTCTCGGGGGACCCTTGGTGGGACTCCAAGAAAATGACAAAAGGGCTGTGCACAGAGGTGCTATGAGAAAAGACCAGAAGGACTTTGGGAAAATCTCACCCCACAGTGGGTGCTGGCTCAACACACTTCCCCAAAGGAATACTGGCAGGCCTGCTGCTGGCTCCTGACCTGTGGACTGCCCCGGACAGGACACAGGGAGTCCCCACAACCTCCCCTTCCCCTTGAGGGGACAGGGGGCAATATATATATGAGAGGTGGTGCTTCATGGAAACGGCCTGTCCTTGAGGCCAGCGCTGGAAGGAGACATTGCCTGTCTCTTCTCATTTTCTCCCCACACACTCCTGCCGTGAATGCTAGGAAACCTTTTCCCCTCTGGAGCTGATTGCTTGGCCCTGCCTGTGTGTATGTGTGTGTGTATCTCTGTGTATCTCTCCCCCTTGCCCACACAGTCCATCAGCCAGAGAGGGCAGGTGATGCCAGGCCTTGTATACACAGTGACACTCTGCTGGAGTGACACTCTGCTGGAATGACAAGATTCTACTGAGCTTTTCTTGTGGTGGTTGTCTTATTTTTTATTTTTTAAAAAATATTTTCATTTACTTGAAAGAGGGAAAGAAAGAAAAAGAGAATGGGTTGACAGGGCCTCTTGCTGCTATAAATAAACTCCATACACATGTACCACTTGGTGCACCTGGCTTTACGTGGGCACTGGGGAACTGAATCTGCGCTGGCAGGCTTTGTAAGCAAGCACCTTTAACCACTGAGCCATCTTCCCAGCCCAGTGGTTGTTGTTTTATGAGACAGGATCTCATAATTTAGCCCTAGGCTGGCCTTGAACTCACAAGTCTTCCTCAGCCTCTCAGTGCTGGGACCGCAGGGACATGGCGACACACCAGGCCTGATGGCTATTTTTAGCATAGTTCATAGATGTAAGCACTGTGACCCAGTGGACTAGACTAGGTGAGACACACTGCAGGAAGTGGAGTTCCAGCCCTGGCATTTTCTATGTGAATACAAGTCTGTGTTTGCAGACACCATGCACATGGCCTCCGATAAATGTCCACCCGTGCAGTCCCACATGGGTCCTACCTGCACCAGAAAGGGATGCAGCCCATGGCACTGACCACCTGGCGTGTGGAGCTGGGCGAACACCACTGCATGAGTTGCTGTCTTGCCCATGTTGCCAACCCAAAATTTGGCAGCTTCGAAATCCGGAGAATGTATGATGAATTCCTGTAGAGGGAAAAGAGCAGCACCATGTGAGAGCCACCGAGGACGGCTTCCCTCGTCAGTAGACTCAGCCTCTGACAGTCAAAGCCTTTGAGCCAGCAGTCAAAATGGACGGCATGCTTTGTTTTCTCTAAGGACCAAGCTGACCTTACTTTTGAAACAGCATATTCCAAGGTCATGTGGTATAGAGAAGAAACAGAAAATGATAGTCTTCACTATACAATGAAACGCTTGCTGACAAACACCCCCAGATGGTAGTAATCATCACACTGAGTCCAGAGAGGCCAACCCTGGCGTGTTCTGTAGGTACAGGCATGCTGTCTTACTTTCCACCACATCCATTCCTATCATACTCATGGACGACGCCCATTTTCCTTCTGCTGCATCTCAGACTACGAGCTCAAGCAGGAGGTATGGCCACAGGAACTTCAGGCTGAGTGACACAGGCACAAATTGGTGAGCAAGCTGTGACAACCTCTTTGAGGGGCACAGTGCTACATGGGCCCAGGAGACAGCAGGCCATGAACAGCAAAAGGGGTTGGGAGCCAGGGCCACCGCAGGGTGTCATATCTCCTGAGAACATGAGTAAGGCAGAAGAGGACTCCCAACACAGGCCTTCTTGATGGGGTCCAAAGACTGTAGCAAGATGGCCGCACTACCATGTTTGCCTATAGCTGGCAGAGATGCCAGGGCAAGCTCTGGTCCTCCTAGGGGAAGGGGGCCTGTCAACATGGATCAGGGGAACTCCTCCCCTGACCCACAGCATGTACCTGACACATTGCAGGGTGCTGGGTGAGAATCTGGAAGTTCTCACTTAAGTTTCCCTAAAGAGGTGAGAGACTCTGCCTGTTCCTTCTCCAAGGGACCATCAGATCACTGGCTCCAGGGACAGACTGGGCCAGGGTCCACCCCTTTGGGCTGTGGCAGCCTGTCCTCTGCATGTGTGGGTGCACCGGTTCTCAGCGCAGGCCAGCCAGACCTCACATGAAGATCTTCACACAGCCACCATCCACTGGCCACTTGAGTCTCCACCTATTGTTCACACAGCTGCCCTCTGTCCACTCTCACACTCTATGGCCCTCAGCACCCACTACTCCCCAGTGATGTCTCACCCTCCTTTAACAGATCCACCAGACCCCTGCCCAGTCCGGCAGCCATGTCTAGCATCCAGCAGCAGCTCACCAGCTGTCTGCTGTCAGGATGAACACATACTGCAACCCAGCACAGAGCACTTAGTACCATGTTGTACTTGAGGGCCAAATGCCAGGAGGAGGCCAGGAGGAGCAGAGACTACCCAAAAGCCCCAGCTGTGGCCCTGGCCCTACAGCCAGCTGAAGGGTACTGTCCTCAGCCCCAGATTACAACAGACTATCCCATCAAGCTTTGCAAGTGTGGCAAGAAAGAAGACAAAGACCCAGACTTGGGTGAGAGAGGCAAGGCCTGAGAAGCCAGCAAGAAGCCACAAGGCCATGTTCAGCAGACAGCTCTCGCTCACACTGACACAGAGGCCCCTTGGCCTGGCACCACAGCAGGCCTCACTGATGAGTGTTGGTGTCCCTCTTACTTGTCCCCAACCAAGCAGTACTGTGCAGCAACCTGAGCCAGAGAGTGCATTTGGCCATGTGGATGAATACACAAATAAATGAACGAACAGTAGACACAAACAAACACCTTCTTAGGTTTTTGAGCACTCACAACCCTTCTTTGACACCCCTTTCTGTACAATGGAGGAAGGGGAGAGGCTCCCAACATCCTACCCTTCCCTCAGATGAGGGAAGGAGACAGGAAGGTGTGGGCCTCAGGGAGATGGGACAAAGGTGAGTGGAGGGGAAGATCCCATGCTCTGCACAGCACTAGTCACCTCAAGACATTTGGGGCCTGTGATGGTTAGGTTTTGTTGTCAACTTGATCTTTTTAATTATCTTGGCTGGGTCTCTGAGTATGTTTACAAGAAGGCAGCCTGTCAGTAGGGGGCAGGAAGTAAGGAAGCCCTAGAAATTAACATCTCTTCCTGTGTGGGCAGTGCAGGAAGTAAATTTCAGAGACTCTAAAAGCCATTTAGTCAAGGATAAGATTGCAAGACCTCGCCCTAAGGCTATATAAGGGGAAAGGAGATTTGGTTCCCTTAGCTACCTACCTGTTTGCTGTTGTGTGTGTGTGTGTGTGGTGTTGGTGATGGGTTTTTCTCTCTGCTTGCATCTTTGAAAGGGGGCAAGCCTCTTTCACCATTATGGAACTTTCCCTGAATCTGTAGTTTCAATAAATCCTTCCCTTCCATAACTGTGCTTGGTTTGGAGATTCATCTCAGCAGTATGTGGCTGACTGCAACAGAGTCCATTTACCTCCCAGTGTGTACACAACAGGCTCCTAGCAGGTGAGTATGGCCTGGTCCTACAGGTGCCTCCCTGCAGAAGGCAGTGCCCATACAAAGCAGTGCTTGGTGCCACCCTGAGTAGTGACCAGGATACAGATGTCACGAAGAAGGTTAAGAGGATGAAAAGATAGGAAGACTAAAGCCATAGTGGGCATGCTGCTTGGCTGCTGAAAGACCTGCATACAGGTAGGCTGATAAGTACGTAAGGCAGGTACGGAGTCTGGGGTCAGACAGAATGATCCCGTGGACCCTCATAAAGCATGAGCCACCTGAAACAACATGCTTCCCCAGACCATCACTGCTTCCAGGCTAGAGAGTTGTCTCAACAGTTAAGACCCTTGCTAAGACCTAGCAAAGCCTAATGACTAAGGTTCGATTCCCCAATACCCATGTAAAAGCCAGATGCACAAAGTGGCACCTGCATGTGGAGTTCGTCTGCAGCTGCTGGAGGCCCTGGCACTCCCATTCTCATTCTCTCTCTCTCTCTCTCTCTCTCTCTCTCTCTCTCTCTCTCTTTCTCTCTGCTTACAAATAAATATAACTTTCAAAGGGAATTGAGGTTTAAAATATATATATAATGGCTTCTGCCCTGCACTGCACCCTGTTGGATTCCACCATGAAGTGCGTGGAAAGCACAGGCCCAGCTTCTCAGCACGAGGAGTGCTCTCAGTGGCCTCTGATGAGCACTGGTGTGGGGACAGCACACACAGATAACTAGTGTTCATTCCCTGGGGCTGGCAGGAAACAGCTCCTACCTCGGTGACAGGATCGTAGTGAGCAGTGGTTCGAATGGCCTTGGTGTTGCTCCCATGACTCAATTCAGTAAGAGCGAAACAGCCAAAAATCTAAATGTTGAAGCACAAAGCAATGCTGCATGAGACGTTGTGG
>PVHP010025567.1:0-25158 GCA_004024765.1 Zapus hudsonius | reverse complement strand
ACCAACAGGACCTGAGATGTCGCCTGTCACCCAAGAGGAGATGAACCACTCCTCACTTATGATATAGAGCCCAAACCAAACCTTTGAGGAAGAAGCGAGATGGGGAAGAGTCCGCCCTCCACAGTGAGTCAGGTAACCAGGGAAAGCAGAAATCCAGAGACTCTTAAGACCTCAACATTAAAGCAGAGCTAAACCTCACCCACCATGACTCAGGGATATGAGCAGAAGAGGGGGTGGAAAGATTGGAAGAGCCATGGTTGGGGAGAATATCTAGAGACATTGCCCCCCTCAGCAACAATACACAAAGGGAAAAAATCCTGTCTACCTCTTGTGCAATTCATAACCCCTAATTCCATGGTCTGGTCCAGCAAGCCCACTGAGGTGGGCCCCCAGCTGTGTGGGGACAGGGAGGAGGGAAATGGGGGTAGCATCATAGGACTTGCTCAAATGTTTCTAATTATTGACAATAAATATGAAAAAAGTTTTTCTCATCATTTTCAGCAACTTTCCCTGTATCCTTAGCAAATATATTGCGAGTAAATGTCTTTATCTCATTCCATTTTGACATTTCTTTCCAGCCTTGATTTATTCAGTCTGACATAAATAAATAGTAGACACAGTTCTTTTAAATTCCTCTTGTATTTCTGCTGTTCAAATATCTCACCATATTAATGAGTATTTATTCATTATTAAATTTTAATTTTTCAGTTTTAGTGTCCCTTCAAATAAAGATCTTGAGGTATCAAATTAAAGGTTGTGAATTTGTGTATTTTTAGGGGGAAATCTATTTGTAAGTGTCCTTCACTAAGAATATTTGTGATTGCAAATGAAGTGAAAGATGAAGCAAAACTACAACTCAAATGCTTTTTAAAATTATTGCTTTCAGGGATTGAATAAGTATGTTTTCTAAATTCTTTTAATAGCAAAATGCTTTTTACAGAACTAGTTTCATGTCTTTGTTCTTAAGTCAAGCTCTCCCCCACCCCGGCTGACCTTTTGCAGGACTTCCAGATTCATTCACTCGTTCATTTATTCATAAATCCTGTGTGGTCCTGTCACAAGGCTCTGCACTGAGTGTGCCTCTCAAGTATTCGACCATAAATAAAACTAAACTTTGTCTTGTGTTGAGTTTAACATTTGGAATACAACTTTAAGTAAATGCCAAAGTTTTACCCTGAAGATGTAGTAATTTCCTCTGTTTGAAACTGTTTGTCCTTTTTGGTTCTGAACAAAAACATTTATACAAATGCCTGTGGACTGACTCCCATAACCAAATTATGTGACTCCAATAGAACCACGGAATTCTACAAGGACCTTACCCAACGTCTTCATTCCTCTTTCTTTCCCTTGTTTATTTTACCAGTGCGCCATGTATTAGCTTCTGTGTCAGCAACAGCATTTTATATTCCATGCTTCTCTCTCTTAATGATGCCACTGAAATGGTCCCATGGCCAAAAATTAAAATTGTTTTTGTAACGTCATTTGGATGCAGGTTGTGACAAGGAATCTTTTCCCAGAAGAGGCAATTCCTGAAACTTGAGAGCATTTGCCCTCTAAGCCTTAGTATAATTCTTAGTTATCAATGGCCATATGTCACTGATGACTTCTCATTACTTTACACATTAAAAATTATTTTTGAACAGAGAGAGAGAGAGAGAGAGAGAGAGAGAGAGAGAGAGAGAGAGAGAGAGAGAGAATGATAATGCCAGGGACTCTTGCCACTACAACTGAACTCCAGATGTATGTACCACTTAATCTTCTGGCTTTTCATGGGCAATTGAACCCAGGGTCAGCAGGCTTTGCAGTCAAGTGCCTTTAACTGCTGAGTCATTTTCTGTGTCCCCATTTTTGTTTGGTTTAAAGAAAGAACTTTTCCTCTTTAATATTGCCTGTAATGAGTGGATTCACACGTAGATACAACCCCATTGCCCATCCCCCAGTCATCCTTCTGTGTACTAAAAATGTTGATACTCAAACCCCATGTCCCTTCTTCCTGCCTCTGTCGCTAACCCTGCTGCCAAAGAGACCTGGTACATAGCTAAAACAATATTCTCTAACCAAACACTGCCATAGGTTTATTTGGTGTGTGCATGTATTTGGCTAACACTTACGATTTTTGTCAAAAGAACACTTTTTTATCGGGCCAAGTGTGATGGTTACGTTTTGTTGTCTACTTGACCTATTTAGTAATCTTGGGTGTGTCTCTGAGGATGTTCACAGGAAAGCAGCCTCTCAATAGGGGTCAGGATGTAAGGAAGTTCAGAAGAGCTAGAAATGAGCATCCCTTCGTGTGTAGGCAGTGCAGGAAAGAAATTAGAGAGACTCAGGAAGCCATTAATTCTGGGATAGGGCTGTAAGACCTCCCACCTAAGGCTGTATAAAGAGAAAGGAGATTTCTTCCCCTCACCCACGGCCTGTTTTGTTGTTGTGTGTGGTGGTGGTGATGGATTTCTCTCTCTGCTTGAACCTGTGAAAGGGGGCCAGACTCTTTCATGGTTATGGAACTTCTCCTGGATGTGTAGTTTCAATAAATTTTTTTCCTTCCATAACTGTGCCTGGTTTGGAGATTTATCCCAGAAGTAGGTGGCTGACTAGGACACCAGGTAAAGGAAATAAAGAAAAGAATTCCATTTACAGAAAAGGAGATTTGAGCCTCTGTTCTAATTATTTTCCTTAATTAGAAATACTCCTGCAGTGGTTCTCATTGGGTAATAATTATATGTATGGTTTCTACCAGATAATACATTGCACAAAAAAATGAATTTGCCTCTTTCTGAGATTGAGCACGGGGAATTGGAAAAGAGAGAAGCTTTGGGTGTGATGCTATCTTCTGAAGAAAGCTTCACGTTTTCCCTTGAAATGCTCCTTAGCTGGAGTCCCACACACGCTTCGGCAGGGCCCATGTGGGGGCTCTGAGGGTGCTTAGGGAAGCTGATTTCTTGATCCTGGACTTCTCCGTCTCTCCTCTGAGAAGATCAAAGTCTTCTCCTCTTCTGGCTCCCTTTTCAGTTCTTTTCAAAATCTGTCCCTCCTGACATGTTACGAAGCCAGGTACTATGGAGGAACTCCCTAAGTCAAGAACTCCCCACCCTGCCTCCTAACCATCTCACTGAAGTATCCATTGTCAATAAGTCTTCATGTTTACTGAGAATGATTAATATTATTCTATCAATCTCTTAATAATAACTTTTCTAGCAATGAAGTAATTTGTAAATCGACACTACGCCCATCATCTGAAAACAATTTTATATAAGGTTATATTAAATTATGTAGTCATTACAACTTGTACCATGTTTAAGAAAAACAAAATAGAGGGCTGGAGAGATGGCTCAGCGGTTGAGGCACTTGCCTCCAGTGCCTAAGGCCCCAGGTTCACTTCCCCAGGACCCACATGGGCCAGACCCACAGGGTGGTGGCCCTGGTGCTCTCTCTCTCTCTCTCTCTCTCTCTCTCTCTCTCTCTCTGTATCTCTCTGCTTGAAAATGAATAAACAAAATATATTTTTTTAAAGATTCAGATGTGTCCCTTCAAATTCACTCTTACCAGGTGCTGTATGGTGTCTGATCGCAGATTTCCAGGAAAGATAAGCTGGGGAATTCTAATCCAATCGGAAATCAGAGTGATGATGACCAGGGCTGTTTCCTCTTGCTCGGGTGACATCCTCAATGCTTTCTTCCTTACTTTGCTTCCTCTGATGAAACCCTAACCTCCAAAGCAATGGTATCAGAAAGCAGGTCTTCACTAGGCATAAACCTGTGACATCTTGATCGTGGAATTTCCAGTCTCCAGAACACTGAGAAATTTAGGTGATTGCTTCTTGGCTATCAGGTTCAAAGCGCGGCATAACAGCTAAACTGGTCAAAGTCACTTTAATTTTTTTAGATAATTTTAAAAGATAAATTTTCTATAATGTGTTTAAAAGTTAGAACATAAAAATGTTTACCATCCACTTCATTAGCTGACAGAGATAACATTTCCATTTAAGATATCTGGAACATTAAATATATCCACAAGGATTTTAACTATAGTAGTGATGATGTGATTACAAATTTAAAACACTATGCAACCAAAACGTATTAATAAATCATTCCAGATTGAAAGGGTTATTGCTTTTTCTCAATGAAATCATATTCCTCTTCCGTTCCCATGACACATATGTTCTATAATGCATTTTTATGCTTGATGCTTTAGGATAATATCCTAGTTGATATACTATATTTTATTTTGTTTTTCTTTTTTTAATATTTATTCATTTTCAAGCAGACAGCGCGCGCGCGCGCGCGCGAGAGAGAGAGAGAGAGAGAGAGAGAGAGAGAGAGAGAGAGAGAGAGAGAGAGTCAGACAGACAGACAGAGCACCAGGGTCACCACCTTGTGGGTCTGGCTTATGTGGGTCCTGGGGAATGGAACCTGGGGCCTTAGGCACCGGAGGCAAGTGCCTTAACCGCTGAGCCATCTCTCCAGCCCAGAATCTTCTCATTTGAATTATATGAATTATTGAACCAGATACAATTTTTAAATCCTGGCATCTGTTGTATTTTTCCATCGTTTACTTCTCTGCTTGTCCACACAAAGCTCAGACTTGCACACGAGCTCTTCTCTGCCTTTACTCTGATTGCTTTTCATACATTCAGCCCTGCCTTTGACCATCACGCTCACTGGTCTTTAGCTGGACTAGGAATGTAAGCCCAGCAAAGGCCCATATTTTCAGTGCAGGTCTGTCTGCTGAGCTTGACTTGAGGATTGCACCCTACTCTCAACAGAGCATTTTATGCTGTTTCAGTCATGTTTCTATTAAGCATCAGTAAAGCTCTCCCTCTAAAGAGAGGGCACACACCCTACCTTCTCATGCTCTCCACCTGCTCTGGGCACAGCAAGGAAGCCCGGGCTATTCTATCCAGACTCAGGCTACTCTCTCCTCAAACCATACTCGTTTCCAGGCAGCTGAGCCCCTTTCCCCTTCGGCATAGCTCTGCTCCAACTCTGTCCTAAGTCTATTCTTCCTCCAGCTGAGATGCCCATTTCCATGCAGTTTCCATATTTAAATGTCCCTTCTGTAGAGGTTGACCCAGTTCCCCAGCACTCAGTGCAGTCTTGCTTAATTATTCTACCACCTACTTGTCTTAAAGTTCTGGACGTGTCATAGAACACACTGTGCCCACAAATTCATCGGAATATTTTGTCATATGCAACCCAGTTTATCCATAACCTCCTCACGTGTGGATTGATTGGCGTGGCTGCTACACTTGAGCTAGACGGTTATATTTCACTATGGAAATCCTACTCACTTAGGATTCAGAAATGGAGTCTTCAGGAGGTGATTAGGTAATTGGGGCAAACCCTTCACAAATAGTATTAGTGCACTTACAGGAGTTCTAAGAGGGCTCTTCTGTATTGTCTCTCCCTTATGAAGGTACAAGAAGTTGACCATTTGTAATATGAAAGACGATCCCCGGTGGTCAAGAATCTCTCCCATCCAGAGTATGAACAACAAAATGCCAGCCACTCAGTCTATGGTAGCTTGCTACAACAGGCTACCTAACTAATATAGATGCGGAAGGTTCTAGAACATAGCAGTTGTTTTCCACTGCCTATAATAATCCTGTAGGCATAGTCATGTTTAACAAATGTTTAATCAACAAGTCATTCACTTACTTGTCAAAGTAAAGTATTGTCAGAATTACAAGTGTTAATTGCTACAATTTCGAGGAAGTAGATATTGTGACCCGAAAGTCCTGGAGCCAGTGTAATATTTTGGCAAAACAGTCACTGGTGGAGGAGAATTTGGAAAACATGAAATCCACGCTCCTGTTCAAATTTCTCTCCCTTTAAAGTTTCTGGCCCAATGTCACCATGTCCATTGCTTAGCGTTTATGAGGTCCAAGTGAAGATGCAAATTTAGAAGGAGCTTCTGGGATGCTATTTCTTCCTCAGATTACTGAGGCTAGCTGTCCAAACTTGGAAGCCGATATTAGAATACACAGAGATGAAGAAACTAAGTGAAACAGAAGACCCAGGCCTGCTCTGGGGAAGGTGACATCAGAGGAAATATTTTGGGCCACAGAGATGTGTGATAAGTGTGTGCCAAATTTGTAAGAAGGAGCAAAGTCATGGGCTCAGGAGCAGCTGTTGAGGGATCTCTAACTGTGCTGGGGGCACTTGCTTTGTGGAAGGTCACATGTGTTTAGTAGGGACTTATGTTTAGTAAAAATATTTTAGTGATGGGGTGAATGGTGATACCTTAAAAGAAATGTTATGTTAAGGTTTTCCAGTGTGTTCTGTTAGTCATCTCACGCGGGCATGTTGGGTTTTGTTCAATTATTGTTTATATAAGAAAAAAAGAATGTTGATTAAGGAAAAGTGGAAAAGATGGTAAAAATAAAAGGATAAGAAAATGAATGTTCCTATGTCTACCACTAGTGTAACTAGTGCAGACACTTGAAAATACTTGATATATATTTATAATAATGTGGTCAGACGTACTCTCATATATATACATACATACACACACATATCTATCTATCTATCTATCTATCTATCTATCTATCTATCTATCTATCTATCTATCTATCTATAGTGGTTATAGGTGCTCTCACTTCTCAAAGGAGTAGGGATCTGCCTCTCCTACAACAACAGCAAGAAAGCAAGTCCCCAGTGAGCAAGCAAAAGCAACAATGGTACAAATATCTCAACTGCAAAACGAGCAGACGATTAGCAGAGGCATCTCATCTGGCACAGAATAAAGTCCCCAGCACCATTAATCATCAGGAAGATGCAAATTTGAGCCCCAGGGAGATATTGTCTCACACCTGTAAAAAATGGTCATCATCACAAATGTGACAGTCAGGATGTGAGACATTGAAGCCCTTGTCTACTGAAAAGTGACCCAGTGATTGGAAAAAGTACAGAACTTCCTTAAGAAAAGAAAATATGTTATGTACCTCTAATTGAGGGGTCCCAGTTCTTAGTTTACATCCCAAATAATTGACATCAGAATCTCAAGGAGATTCAAGGAAATGCCTGTAGTCTGCTGCTCATTGTAGCGTTGTTAATAAGGCCTATGCTATGTGTTGTGTTAGTGGCTAAAAAGAAAATTATATATGTGTGCGTGTGTGTGTGTGTGTGTGTGTGTGTGTGTGTGTGTGTGTGTGTGTGTGTAAATGTCCATGGAATAGTTTTAGGCTTTACCAAAAATAAGGAACCCTGTCATATATGACAAAGTAGATGAACATGGAAGATCATCATGTTAACTGTAATAAAGTAGTCAGAGAAAGTTAAATAATGTATAATTCAATGGATAAGAGGCATCTATCAGAAACACGCTTTTCAAGACAAGAGTAGAATGGTGGCTGTCAGGAGACCAGGAAAAGGAAAACGGAGTTCATCCACACTGGGTATAATGAATGTTCCTGTTATGTGAGCTCAGTTCCAGAGCTCTGTTGTATAACATTGTGTGCACAGTTAACAATGCAGTAAGCTCTCTCTCTCTCTCTCTCTCTCTCTTTCTCTCTCTCTCTCTCTCTCTCTCTCTCTTTCTCACACACACACACACACACACACACACACACACACACACACACACACACACACACAGCAACTGAGTAGTTCATGCTGGCTTTGGATCCCTGGTAGTCCTCCTGACTCAACCTTCCTTCCAAGTGCCAGGGTTCCAAGTGTAAGTGACTAGACCCATCTGACAAGTGACTCAGAGTGGGTAGATGGGATCAGCAGATGCCAGGAAACTGAAGACTTTAGAGCTAAGTATTCTGGAAAAATTCAACAAGCGTTTTGTGATGAGCTAACAGCCAACTCCCATGGAAGGCACAGCTGCACCTGCACCTCCGTCTGCCTCGAGCACCTGCATCTGCTGTGCTGGGATGGCTGCTTAGGTGTTTAGCCTTAATGCAGTTTCCCCTAGGTCAGAAGTTTTTTTAGTTCAATGTTTCCAAAACATCCATCTTTGGGTCACTTTCTCTGACTAAAAAGCTTTGATGGTGTTTTGATGCAGCCCAGCTGCAAAGAGGAGATTTTGTAACTTCAACTTCCAGTTAGGGAAGGACATTCTGCTAATCCCATCAAAATCCACCCAGTTGTGACCAGTGATTCCATAAATTAGGAACTGTAGGAACCAGATGGTTTCCTTGGATAGGCAGTCAGGGAAAAGGGCCCCAGGTAGATGGTTAGATGATCGCGTGCCCAAGATGGTGACCTAAAATGGCAGAGAAGTGGCTCACCTCTTCCCTGGGCATCATGGACCAACCAGTGTCATTGTCTTTATTACCTGGACCAGTCAGCATCTTTGCCTCTATTATCATGGACCAGCTAGCATCTTTGTCTTTATTTAAACTGACCAATCATGGACTGCGTCTTTTAGTGAAAACAGGTCTGCAATCTGTGCTGTGGGCCTTCCAGCTCTAGAGGCCCCTTCCCGAGGACAGTCTGTGTTCTGTTTTCTTTACTTTTATTTTAAAATAAACTTTGCTCTTCCTTTAACTTTTCATTGACAGCTCCCATGAGAATAGCCAATAAACGATGATTAATTCCCTCTCCACTCCCATGCCCTCCTCTCAAATCCACACTCCATCAAATTTCATCATCTTCTTACTCTCTCCCTTCCGTTTTGATATCATCTTTTTTTTTCCCTCCTATTATGAAGGTCTTGTGAAGGTAGTGTCAGGCACTGTGAGGTCATGAATATCAAGGCCATTCTGTGTCTGGAAGTTTGCATTGTAAGCAGTCGGACCCTTCCTTTGGCTCTTAACATTCTATCTACCACCTCTTCCACAATAGACCCTGAGCCATGGAGGGTATGGTTGAGATATCTTGCTCTTTCAAACACTTCCCTGCCCTTTAATTCCTTAATTGGCACAGAAAACAAACCCCAACATCTCAGAAATAACAATAAGCACAGAGGCAAGACGGTACAGGAATAAAAGAGATAAGAAGCCTATTTTTCAGAGAAGAATGAATATCTACAATACACAGCTAATATATTTGGAACCAGTGCTTTAAAATTCATTTGTATTGTTGGCTCCAGGAAATAGTTCTACCTCTCAGCTTTCCATAAAAGTACTTGGTTTCTGGTCCCTGTTTTAATTGATAAGGCATGGAAATTCCTTCATTCTTTAACTTACCCAAGTGATACCTTTAACATTTCTGTGTTCTTGTTATTTTTTTCTGGGTCAAAACCCTTCGCTTTTATATTTTAACTTACTTTTTTTTGTTTGGTGTAAAAGGAACTTTTCTGTAAGATAGCTCTTCAAATGCATCCCCAGGGCACTATTAAAAGCCAAGAGCAGAGGCTCTCCGTGTTCATTCTATGAGTCATCCACTCACTCACCCACTGGCTGTGTCATGAGGCTGAGCCTCTGAAGCAATCCATTTTGACAATGCTACTCTGTGACCAAAACCACTGAGGCAAAGGGAGAGATAAAATGTGAAGATAAGAAGAAATTGGACTCAGGGGACAACAAGGTAGACAAGTATATAAACCACAGTACCATAAGGGCACATTCCCCTCCAATTACTGTGGAAATGGGGTGGCCAGATTGATCTCCCATTGTCCAGCAGAAGTGTGGGACATAGGAGACCCAAGACAAGAGTTTAGAAACGACTTGAGCAGACTGAGTTAAGGAGATCCAAACAAGAAAAATAGGGAATTTTGTGGGTATGACAGAAAAAGCCTAATTTTTCAAATGGTCAGTGTGTATAGACTAAAACACAGACATAGGAGATACAGCATTGAATGATCTGGTTAAGAGGCCTCTTAAAATCATGTATAATCCCCAGGGAGAAAAATGTGACCTAATTGAGAAAGTATTTTGTTTCATGTTGAAGAAAGTGTCAATATTTGGCAGTTTATTGAAATTTAAGTCATTTCTCTCTGTTACTCTGTCTCTGTTTCTGTGTGTGTGTGTGTCTGTTTCTCTCATTCTATCTCTCTTACTCTGTGTGTGTGTTTAAATATGTATGCCACTGGAATTCATATTTTCATCATATTTATTTCACAGTCAGAGTTGATAAGGAGTCTGCATGTTCTAAATGTTGAATAGTTGTTATTTTGCTAAACTGAGAAACCAATCTTACTTTAAGCTCTTGTGTGATATCATTTTGATATCTTGTGTGATATCATATAGTGACTAGAACTTTGGAGACAATAAGCCTGATAAAACCACCAAGAGAAGCACAAAAGAACCAAGCTTCAAGGATGTCTGTTACCCTGTCTTCTTTATATTTCTGCCAGTGGTTAAGATTTCTGCTCAGTGGTTAAAATAATGTCATTGTACCAGTTTCCAGTAAGGATGACAAACTGTTCTAATTAAGCCATTTAAAGAAAAAAAAACAATTTTATTCCAAACATATGTGCAAGCAAATGTGTTTTTAAAATTAATTTTCCACTGCTCTTTTGTTCAAATTAGAATTTGCATCATTGTAAATGTGATTTATAAAGTAAAATACTAGAAGAAAAAATGTCTGACAAAACAGACTCCTTGCTTATTAATATTTATACTATAATAGATGACAAAACAGGCATAACTTTCAGCAAAATAAAAATCTTGACTGTTTCATAAACATTAAGAGAATAAAACCACAATAGTGTAAATGGAAAAGAACTAGAGAATATTGTCTGAATTTCATATATGTGATTTAGACAATATTCAGCGAATATGAATGTATCTTCCTTCAGATACCGTTGAAGGATGCCGTTCACTCTCCATGTCCTCATACACAGTTTTTAAAAATTAGTTCTTATTTATTTACTTAAGAGAGAAAAAGCAAAAGAAAGAGGGAGAGGAGAGGAGGAGCAAGAGGAAGAGGAAAAGAGAGAGAGACAGAGAGAGAGAGAACATGGATAAGAGTGTGGACACACCAGAGCCTCTGCCACTGCAAAGGAACTCCAGACACAAGCTCCACTTTGTGCATCCAGCTCTATGTGGGTCTGGGGAACTGAATTCAGGCCATTAGGCTTTGTAGCTAGTGCTTTAACCACCGAGACATCTCTCCAGTCCCTCATCACACAGTTAAAAGTGAATTAGTTGTCCTGGTGCTATACAATGCTGATTGGAAAGTCAAATGGTCCTTATTTCCTGCTTATAATTTAAGGTTATCTCCATCCACCAAGAAAGTCTAAAATCTGAATAATTTGGCTCAAATAGTTTGTAGAGTTTTGAATTTCTCAATAGCAGAAAGAATCAAGTTTAATGATTTACAACATTTAATCATTGTTTGTAATGTATAGAGAACACAGAGATAGAATTTCTTCTGTCTCACAGTTGTTTTTTTTCCCAGCAGCCAATGTTAAGATACCAGCAGCACTAAGGGGGGAGCACCATAAACCTGATTATCTGAAGTATCTGCCTGAAATCACTATATCTTCCCACCGATCTCTTTTCTACAAAGGAGTCTGAGTTTCATGAACTTGAAATTATTGAGCCGGAGAGATGGCTCAGCGGTTAAGGCACTTGCTTCCAGTGCCTAAGGCCCTGGGTTCAATTCCCCAGTACCCACATAGGCCAGACTCACAAGGTGGTGGCCTGGTGTGCTCTCTCTCTCTCTCTCTCTCTCTCTCTCTCTCTATCTATCTATCTATCTCTATCTCTATCTCTCTGCTTGAAAGTGAATGAATAAAATATTTTTTAAAAAAAGAAAACTTGAAATTATTAATGAGGTCTGAAAGAGCTTGGATAATGTGGACCTTGTCTCATTCTCCAGTATCAAACAAGATCTCTTTGTAAATGACTTCTGGCAGTTTTTTTTTTCTTTTGATGTTTTCACTGTGACATTCCTCTTTATAGGATACATTTTTTCCTTTCCATTTTTCTAGTTAGTGAATTAAAAAAATCTTCAAATTATATAGGAAACTATACCACAGTTTATCCTCACAGTCTTTGTTACAGAAACAGCTACTCATCTTCCCATTGTAATGCCTGTTTCGCTGAATGATTAGAAATAATTTTTGTGTCACTCTTTCAACTATATCCTCAACTTATTTTGGTGCTCATAAAATAAAGGAGTATGCATAATTTTATGCCAAAGTTTTCTTAAGCATATTGCAGAATGATTGTCGTTCATTACTAAACTTAATAAATGTCTTAAAAATACATGAACAGACTACATCTAGCAAAGTATAAAACTATTCTGGAACATAGAATAATTGTAGGAATGCAAAGTTGGTTTAATATCTAAAAGTCAATCTATAAAGTCCCCCCCCCCATGAATGACCCGAAATACCTTAGAAAAAGCTTAAAAAGCTATTTCATTAGTAAAGTACAGCTGGGAAAAAATAAACATACAGAATGCATATGAATCAAAACTTTCACCTAAGAAAGTTTGGAAAATAGTTATCTGGACAAAATGTCCACATAAAATTTGTCAGCAGCACCATACTAATTAGCAACAAGTAGAAAGTCGATTTCTTTATGGCACCTTAAGATGCCTTAAATTTTGGTTACCCCACCCTCACCCCACCAGCTCTGACAAGTTTCTACCTGTGCCCATTGATGCTGGCAACCCTCATTAAGCTTTATGGCTCATACCTGTTCGTCAGAAAGAAACAGACATCAAAGTAGAAAACAGTTTTCGAGTGGAAGCGATTTAGTCAAAAGAAGATTGGGAGGGGATTATTGTCAAAACACACGTATAAAACTGCCAACTGTTAAAAATAAAGTTGGAAGAATACAAATGCCTATTAGTCGGAGAAAAAAATGAGTCATACCCCCAAGGAACATGATTTATCTATATAGGGATAAAGCGCTGACCTCAGTATGTCCTGTCCTGAATGGCCAAATCTGTAGAGGTAGAAATGAGGGAGACATTAGTGCAGGTAGGAATATTGTGGAGAGAAATAATGATATTGAATTGTGTGCCTGGAGTGGATGATTCATCCGGTGTGTAGCTCATATGCAAAATGATCAAAAAAGATTATAGGTAAAAGTGAATATCAAAATAATAATATTGAAAGTTTTTAAAAAGACATATTAAGTGTGAAGAACTTTTTTGTATGTTCAATGAATAGAAAATATAAGTTCTTCCAATTTCAGGTTAATCAAAATCTGAGCATATTTCTAAACCACGTTTTCTGGGTACCACTCATTCTCAACAGATTGAACATGGAACATGAATCAACCACCATTAAATGGCTTCTGTCTGTCCTGCCTTTGAGGCAGGGCCAGGGTGTTCAGCATCATTCCTGAATTTAAACTCGTGGCTAAACCATTAGTGGACTCAGAGGATTTCAAAACAATGATCAGATCAATGGGGAAAGAGAAATGTTTCATTCATCTCATAAATTAATTTTTCACCTCTTACTCATATATTTTCCATTGTGCTCTCAGATTTGCTTATTTTTCCCTGCCCCTTGCTTACAGAGTGATTTAGACTCTGAGAGTGGAGTGCTTTGTGTCCCAATAAGAAAGACCACACTTATTTGGATATATATGTGTTTTTGCTTGTGTGTGTCTGCAGGCGTGTATGTGGGTGCGCTGTGTGTGGTGTAAGCTCTCTTGTGTCCCCTGGAATTCCATCTCATTGCTCCAGGTTTTCAGCTCAAGTCTCTTTGTACCGATTACGGAACTTGCAGGGCTTGAGAGAGTCTTAGATCTCTGCTCCTTTGCGGGACTTGAGTAACAGTCCTGTGTGGACAACACTCAGCTGTTTTATGGAGCATCTGCAGACTTGAACTCTCAGTCTTGGGCTCCCTCTGGCCCTGAGGCTTGTGCAAGTGCACTGAGCCTCTGAACCATGGCTCTAGCCTTTATATATTCATTTTTATGCAGATTATTTTCAGGGTATGCCTAACAGCAAGTATTGCAACTGTTTTTATTTTTTTTTATTTTTTTTATTTTATTTTTTTAATATATATTTATTGTCCATAATGAGTTACATTATTTAGTGGGCAAACCATGCGTTGTTATCCCGAATTCCCGAATTCCCCCCCTCCCCATCCCTGATCAGTTGTATATCCTCCTCTGTGGGCTGTCTGTATTAGTCCTTGTGGCAAGGTATCCTGTATATCTTAGTACTCATCCCAGTCTTCCTGGCCCAAGTGTGTTGTTACTGATGGGTGTCATGCCTCCGTTTTCAGTATTTCTTTCCACTGGTTTATAATTCAGGTATTTTTTCAGTGATGAGATAGTCGATGAAGGCTGTGCAGCTTTGGGCCATACACCTTAGTAATCTTTTCAGAAATATAAATTTCCTGATCAGAAAAAAATATCAGGAAAGCTGGCACACTGCTAACTTATCTCAGAAGATATGAATACAGTTATTACTGTTCTCTCAAGTGTGGCGGAAAAGAAAATCAAAACTATGTACAGAGTATGTATTTATTTCAAGAAAAACAACTTTCTCTTTATTAGGAAATGCTCTAGCTGTCACCAAAAGATTTGTGACTCAATTACAGTTCCAGACGGAGGACTAGGGGCTAGATACGGATGCCAGGGACTCAAGCAAAAACTGGAGGGAAAAGTTAGCTTCAAGGATGACTGGCTTTGTGTCCTGTGCTCATACATTACCTCCATCCCTCTGACATCCACATTGTTAATAACCTCATTAGGTAGCCTCTCAGCTCACTGAGGGAAACACTGATGAATATTCGGCCAGTAGTTTATTTGATCAATTTAATGACTGAGTGCATGCTCAGCAGCTGGATGAGCAGAGAGAGGGACATAATGACTTCCAGCCTGGACCTATTCCAAGAGATCAACTTCTTAATGTTTCTCCAGTTTTCTCTTCTTGTATCTTTCAAGTCCTTCACCATCTTGACAAGCCATTCTTTGGTTGATTCTCCTATATGTACATAAGATTTGTATATTAGAATATATTTAATTCAAGAAAAAGTAGATTCTGCCCACAGGGAAATTCTCTCTAGTATCTTTCAAGGCAAAGTGCAGGTTGGTTTGTAAGACACCAGGATGCCTCTTTAAAATCATTGCAGCTCTTTCTGGAGAAACAACCTCAAGTTTGCTACCTCAGTTCCCAGAAACTGTTCTATCACCCTATTCGTGTAGGTGCTAGAAATCCATTCAGTGTGCCTCATCAAAGGTCCAAATGGCAGTCATTTGTTAGTTACCTCCTTGTTGCTGGATAAAGTACCCGATCCTAAGCAACTAATGGTAGGAAAAGTTTCATTTTTTGCTCACAGTCTCAAGAGGAAGCTGCATGATCACAGGGAAAAGCACGGCATGTCACAGCCGGTGGAAAACAGCTGCAGGAGAGTGAGCCCAACTCCAGCCAGGGGAGCTGGCTCCGAGCCCTCCTCCAGAAACACACTTCCTCTAGTAAGGCTCCACTTCCCAAATTGTCATCAGATGGGAACCAAGAATACAAAACTTCTGAGTTTGTGGTGGTTATGTAATTCCAGCTTCCACTCTTTCCATATAATTAATTAATGGAAAATGGGGGTGGCTGGTTCATGGCAGACCTGCTACAGCTAAGACTTTCAAACAGAAACTGAAGGAGCTCACCAACAACAAAGATCTTAATCAGGAAAAAACAAAGAATATACTTCACAAACATGAAAAAGTATTCAGTAAAGAAGGTCATAGATAAAAGAATGAACAAAGAAATGAGAATATAGACGCAAATATATGTAACAGAAATATTATCATGTAACTTGTGAAGTTAAAAATAACAATAATAAAATATTGAAAACTTGGTGAGCCAAAAGGAAACCACGATTACAATTGAAAAGTTTTATGACTTTAATTTTTTAGAATAGAAAAATTAGCATTAGATTTTGAATTTTATGAGTTTATGATAAAAAGTGAGATGGTAAGCAATAGTTTTGAAGTAAAATGAGAAAGGAAAATACTAAAATGTAAGGGAAAGCACACAATACAGACAAAATAAGACAAAATCAGAAAAATGAGATAATCAAAATATTTCCATACATATTTTAATGGTAACATAAGAAGGAAAAATGTCAAACAGCCCTGGCATCTGATAAAGAATATGTCCTGTTGTTATATATACATATATATATATAGATATATATATATATATATATATATATGTATATATATACATATGATAAACGGAAACAAATGTGACCTAGTTTGTGAAAATCTTCAGACACGTTTTATGGTAAAATGTTAGTTTCTCTTGAAAGTAGAGTTAAGAGAAGTATGTTGGCCTTCATTTCTTCAATAAAAATCCACAGTTCCTGACTCACGCATGATGATCAGAATTAAAAGATAAAAGAGGATCTGGGAGATGACGCAGCAGTTAAAAGTGCTTGCTTGTAAAGCCTGTTTTCTCTTCCCCAGCCACATGTGCAAAGTGGTGCACGTGTCTGGAATTCATTTGCAGTGGCAAGAGCCTCTGGTGCATCCATTCTCTCTCTGTCTCACTCTTAAATAAATAATGATTTTTTTAAACATGAGAAAAAGCTAAATCAAATAAACTATCATTGTGAACCTAGTATGTGAATTTCTGGTGTTTTTTATAAAGGAGTTTTGCCAGAATTAAATTGTTCCTACTAACATACCATTTCTTACGCTGAATAGCTTGCATGTCACAATACACTCTGATATTATTATTCACATCATATATATTGCTTTATGTAATGCATATTTTTAATCAGAAAATAGCTCTTTGTTTTTATTTATCCTTGTCTATTATACATAATATCTAAGTTTATTCTCATTATTATTTTATTTATGTCTGTCTTTAGATTGGGCTACTTAGAACCGTAATATTATATATTATGAAGTTTATATATACAGCATATATTATATATATTAGTTACTAATTATATATATTATATAACTATGTATAATAACTATATATAACTATAGTTATTAGTTTTATATATATAGTAACTACCACATATAATATATACTGTATATATAAACTTCTTATATATATAACATACTATAAAATATATAATAGTACAAATTAGAGGTACATATTCCTTTCCTTAGTTTAAATGTATGCTTTTATATTAAGGGAGCAACATTAGTAATACTTTATTTTATACTTTCATTCAAAAGTCGTATAATGTAATCAAGTATCTGTGCTTGACGTATTCGTGAATTTATTAAACATGAAATTAGTGTGTTATGCATTCTATATGATACTGTGATGGTTTGATCCAGGTGTCCCCCACAAACAAATGAATGTGTTCTGGGTAATGGATCCTCAGCTGATGGCAGTTTGGATTTTACAACCTCGATGGAGCTGTGTTGTTGGGGTTGGGCTTATGGGGTTATAAACCAGCTTCTCCTTGGCAGTGTTTGGCACACCTTCCTGCCACTATTTCTAGTGTTGTGGCAGAGGTGATGTCCACCCGTCTGCTCGTGCCATCATCTTCCCTGCCAGGATGGAGTCTCCCCTCGAGTCCATAAGCCAAATAAACCCATTCCTCCACAAGCCGCTTTTGCTTGGGTTCTTTCTGCGCAGCAACTAGGAAGTTGACCACAACAGTTTCTGAATTAATGGAGCTCACAAGAACCAAAGATGAGTCAATCAAAATGCAGTCTGATAAATTTTATATCAGATAAATTTGGGGGGGGGGGAAAGCACCACAAAATAAAATATTTTTCCAAATAAACTCCAGCAATGTATATGTTTAAAAATTAAAACTATGTTGAATCAGTTACTTTTTCATTGCCGAGACAAAATATGTGACCAGAAGCAACTTAGAGAATCAAAAAGGTTGACTTTGGCTTACAGTTTTTGAGGGTGGAGCCTGTCATGGCAGGAGCAGACGGCTGACTCACCCCCTCACAGTCACAGGGAGGAGGTAGAGAGCAATGAGTGCTGAATATTCAGCGGCTTTCTCCTTTTTAGCTGCCCAGTAACTCAGCCCATGGTATGGTGTCACCAAAAAAATAGGGTGGATTTTCTCATCTCAAACTATCTAATCTTCACAAGCATTCATAGACAGGCTTAGAGGTTTGTTTCCAAGGTGATTCTAAATCCTGTCTGGTTGGCAAGCAGAGATCAACCATTACATTTGTCTTCATAGGAATAAAAAAATAAATAAAGTAGGAGGCAGTGTTTTGTGATTATTGTTACCACAAGTGGAAATTGGATTCTGTCTCAGGTTCTTCAGCAGTTGAAGGACTTTCTGCAATGAGTTTGAAATGCGTATCTTAACTTTTAGCACAGTACTTCTGTCATCTAGGAAAAAGACAAGAACTAAAAGAAGATAAGTTTGATACCCACACATGACAGATGCAATCAGAAGTGTCATAATCCAAGGTCAGGTACACACGGTTCTACTGTGGAGTCTCCAATGTTTAGCATCTACTGGAGATGAAGGGTTCAATCTGCAATCCAATATGTCCCATGAGCTTATTGAAAACCTAAACAGTGAAGTGTCTATTGTATATTGTGATATCACTATAGAAGGAAAACCACAGACAGCGCTTGTTTCATTCATTAGTTATAAAACCTTTCTCCCATAGAAATTTGTTTCTGCCACTCAATTGTATAAGTTTTGGATAAACGGCCAAATTTAACACTGCTTCAGTGTCTGTATCATGAAACAGCTCTCACTCACACTCAAAAGCTTTTAATAGTACTTAGATGGATTGCATTTCAATCTTAAAAATTATAAATATATTCCTTTGGAAGACAATCTTCAGGACACAATTATAGTTTTATGTCATCTCAACCAGGTCTTCATTTCAGCCACACGAAAGGATTAGTGCCCTGGATAAACCATTGAAGATGGTTTATCTCTCTGTACAGGAAGCTGGCTACAATTCTGCTGATTCACATTTGATTTGAAGTATTTCAAATCAAAATAAATGATCACCTATTAGAAGCATAGGGGTAGGAGGCATGATGGAGTAATTATCTAAGCATTTTAATAAGCTTTAAGAGGAATTTTGAAATCAGTGACCTGTACAGTGAGCAGATACTTGAAGCGAGGGAACTTTGATTTAATTTGGATTTTCTGCAAGGTCGAAATACTGTCTCTCTGCAGCATTTAACTGTATATTCTCCATGTTTCCTGAGCATATGGAGACCCATGGATCAGTCTTGGTTCAATCTTAGAGTCGACAGAATAGTCTTTAAAATAGAAAAATGCTCAAGTGAACCCACCTTGGTACAGACCTTCCAACAGCCTAATGTGATCCAGGGGTCAGCACGGTAGCTCTGGGGTGCTTCATGATCTAGTCAGTTTCTGATTTCACTTTAAGTTTTGCATTAGGCCAACTGGCTAGTTCTGCACACATGCACATATACACCGACACATACACACAACCTGATAGTCCTCCAGACACTCCAAGCACACCGACTTCAACATCCTCAATGCTCCCCCAAACCTTCAGTCTGCAGCTGCCTCACCTCAGTCAGCTTGCAGGGTTCAGCCTGAGCGTGACCTCACGGCTTCTGGGAAAAGCCAGTTATCCTCCCCTCATGAAATTTAGTTCCATCACCTTTTCCAAGTACAAGCACGCTTTTCATAGCCCAGATAATCTAACTCTAAAGTGCAGCCTAATGGGAAGGAAACAAACTGAAATATTACAATGAGACTCACTTCTTCTTGCACTCACCTCTTTGTGCCTTAGTTACATCTGTGTGGCTGCAGCAAACTAGCTGAGCAAGTGAATTGAAGGAAGCAAAGCCTGTTGTCCCAGAGTCTCAGAGGGTTCCGTCTGTGGATGCTCAGCCCATGAACTTGGAGAGAGCATCATCGTGGCTGCACCAAGAGCCAAAGGAAGGCAGGAAGCAGAGAGGAAGAACCTGAGGGCCCAGAATAAACTTCAAAGGCATGTTCCCAAGACCTACTTCCTCCATGAGACTTAAACTCCCAGAAGTTTCCATAGCCTTGCAAAATAGCCAGGATAGCTGTGGCCAGAGATCAAAACATGGACCCATGTGAGACATTCCATAGGTAGTGTTGATTTGACCTTATTTCAGCCATCTACAAATGGTCTAAACTAGAAATCTTTGAAAACAAAGACCACTTGGTTATGTTTATCCCTAAACACTTGATCAGGGCCTGATACATGACCCATCAATTATCATTTATAATAGCTGCGTAATTAGTTAAAACAGAAATAATCATGCTAAATGGAAATCATCTATATGAGACAATGTAAGTAAACTACATATCCCATATGTGTACATATTTACATATATGTAATTCAGCACTGAGAGTAATTCAATACATGTCAAACACTTGATATGTTGACCCTTAATATTTGGGGACACTTTCATGGGTTTTGCCTATCATTTTGCTAATCCCTGGGCTAGTTAATTATTAGCACTGAAACACAAATTATGCTTGAAGCAGTGACGTTAGGGGTCTGACCTGGGAGGATCAGGAATTTAAGTCCAATGTGGGCTGTGTGATCCTCTCTCTAAATCAAAACCAAACAGTTTTATGTAATTGATACTTTACTAACTGCGTAACCATTTATGAAATAGTGTTTTCCCATATTCTACATGTGTAAGCTTATCTGAGAACTTTATCTCTGTTCCATTGGTTTATTGGTCTATTTTTAATCACACCATAATGTTAATGATTGGTTGTTTCTTAAGAAATCTAAAACAATGTATATCAACTCTTGAAAACTGGACTTTCTATTTCTACAGTAGTTTCTTTAATCAAGACTCTGTGTTTTGTGTTAATTTTAGACCCACTTTTACAACACAATGTTGGAGTTTTGATTAACATTGATTTGTAGATTAATTAATATCTATATATGTTATTATCTTCACATTCCTGAAAACTATATATATATATATATATATATATATATATATATATATATATCTCACTATTTATTAGGAGTTTGTTGTAGTTAACTTTCTCTTTGCTGTCCATAAAAGAATCTGACCAAAGCAGCTTGTGCAGGAATGGGTTTATTAGGCTTACGGACTTGAGGGGAGACTCTGTCCTGGCAGGGAAAATGATGGCATGAGCAGAGGGGTGAACATCACCTCAGCTACAGCACTGCAAACAGTGGCAGGAAGGTGTGCCAAACACTGGCAAGGGGAAGCTGGTTTATAACCCCATAAGCCCACCCCCAACCACACAGCTCCAGCGAGGTTGTAAAACCCAAACTGCCATCAACTGGTGGTAGATCATTCAGAACACATTTGTTTGTGGGGGAAGCTGGATCAAATCATCACAGACTTACTTATATCACCTCACAGTGTTTTACAAATTTCACTCTAAAGCTCCTTACATCATATGTGAAATTTATTCCTAAGTATTTTATAATGTTTTTGCATGTTGTTCTTAGGATTTCACTTGGGACTTTGAAACATTCTAGACAAGAGTTTCTACCAATGCACTCTATACACACCCCAAGCATATCATTTTTCTCTTACTGAAAATTGTAGTATTCTTTTGTTCTTTTTTCCTTCTTATGCAGATCTAGTAATTTTGTACTCTTGGCATTGCATGTGGTGCTCACTACACTCACTTTTTAGACTAGTGGATTTTGTCTATTTCTTGGGGTTGGAATGTATATATCATCAGTCTGAGTACAAGGAATTTTATTTCTTTCCTTCCTATCTTTATTTAATTTAAATATTTTCAATGTATGTTTGGAATAGGTATGTTTTATCAGATTGAGAGAGTTCTATCTATAACTTACACTAAGATTTTGCATTATTTATTATGAGATTTGTGCATATTGAAATATTATGCATCTGCTTTATTCTGCTCATATAGCTTATAAAATTGATTACCTTTTAAGTATTAAGGCAATCATTCATTCCTGAGGCAAATCTCACTTGGTTGTCATATATTTTTATGTATTGCTTAGTACAATTGCTAATATTTTACAAAATTTTGTATCATTATATGATGGACTTGGAGCTACAATTTTTAATACTCTTGAATGAAAGTTTCTAAAGAATGAATATTTTTTCTTAGCTTAGAATTAATTAGAGAAACAAGTCAGTCTTTGGAATAATCAGAGTATTTGAAAATGTAGTGAGAATGAAATGAGAATTTTTACTAGGAATTCTTTTCCTAGCTTTGAATTCCTGGCTATACCCTACCATGTTCCCCTCATATTTCATGCTACTGTTAAAGATTAGAAGTAAAAGAGAATGAAGATGATAAAGACATCCACCTAAAAATATTACCTTCAGAGCATTTAATGTCCACCGTGAGTGAAATTGGCAGGAAAAAAGCTAAAGCAACAACTCCTAACAGGACCCTCAGGAGTTGTACCAGTACAAGAAGCTATTTTTTATTCCTTTCTATTACAGTGAAATGTCCAAGGGTCAGGTTTACGTGGATCAGGAAAACAGAGAACTATACTTTCTTTCAAATTAATTAAAGGAGAGTCCATTCACTCACTGAAAATCATGCAGATTTCAGTATCATCTTCCTTTTGGTTCGAGTTTCTTCCTGAAGGGTGACATAGAAATTTATACATCTTACATCCCTCCCACCTGCCATGCTTTGCACCTTCATCACTAGAACAGAGTGCATTAATCTATGATTAGTAACTGTTATTTTTATCACATATTTTTGTCTACTTTTAATTCAGGTTTAATTTAGTACTGTAGAAATTTCATTCTATAAATGCTAGCCTGGTCAACCTGTGTAATGCACACACAGAGAGACTCATTTGAAAATGTTACATTCAGCAATGACAAAAAGACTCACAGAAAATAATAATTATTATCCTTGAAGAAGGAAAACATTGGTGACAAAACAACCCTCGTTGATGCCACTGACCACGAGCAATACAGCATCATACCCTCAACCACTGTGCCTATGCTCAGCTTTCTCCAGCATTGTTAGGTACTGTTTTACTCTTGAAGTATATGCACACTTTATAGTTCTTCCTGATAAGAGATACAATAATATTCCTAAAACGTTTACTAACCAATGTATTTTCTTGAATACTCCAGAGACTTCATCTTAATGTGACCTTATTTTTTTCCTGCTCTCATGATATATCATGCTGTGAGATGATCAAATAATAGTTCCATTCCAATCATCTCATTTCTAGTCATTAGTTGAAACAAATTGATTTACTCTAGCTTCAATAAAAAGTTTATATTATGCATGGCTTCAATCCCAGCACTCAAAAGGTAGAGGTAGGAAGATCACTATGAGTTTGAGGCCACCTTCAGGCTACATAGTGAATTCCAGGTCAGCGTGGGCTAGAGTGAGACCCTACCTCAAAAAAAAAAAAAAAAAAAAAAGGACATATTGAGGCAGATGGATAGCTTTCCCAAATTATTGATAGGGGGTTCGAGCCACAATCCTGGTTTTGACTTAAAGTGGAGGGACTTGTAAATATAGTTTTGCTTCTGCCCAGCCGGGCTGGCACAGTACAGAGCCTGAGCGCTGACCAGAGAAAAGTCTGGCTCTGCTCTGCAAAATACGCATTGCACATTCCTAAAACCATACCTTTATAATATATAATAGTATGGTTGAATAGTATAATGTAACAGTATGTGGGTCCCTAGTACTGCTCGAGCAGAGTTCACATCCTGAGCCATTGCTCTTAGGGAGTGTGGACCCAGAAGCTTTAGTTTTTTTATTTTTTTATTTTACATGTGCGGAATGTCTTTTTATTTTATTGTCCATAATGAGTTACACTATTTAGTGGGCAAACAATGAGTTGTTACCCCCAATTCCCCAATGCCCCCCTCCCCATCCCCAATCAGCTGGATATCCTCCTCCGTGGGCCTTCTGGATCAGTCCTTGGGGCAGGGGACCCTGGATAGCCTAGTACTCAGCCCGGTCCTCCTGGCCCAAGCGTGTTGTTACTGAGGGGTGCCATGCCTCTGGATAGTCTCCCCCACCACGGCTCTCATAATCTTTGCTCTCTCCTTTGGGGTTACTTCCTTTGAACCTCAAAAAAAGAAAAGAGAAGCCATGGCCTGGTGGTAAACAGGAATGACTGGCGGCCCAGCCTGGAGACACACTCCTTTCTTGGTAAGGCTTCTGCCTCCAGCATTCTGCCGCTGAGCATTCGTTCACAGAGACGTGTTCACACTCAGGATGGTTCCTAAAGCCTGTTCACAGATGTTTGCCCCAGATGCTCTAACTCCACCTCAACTCCTGGCCATGTTAGGACATTATTACACACACCATCTTTCCTCTAGATGAAAGAGTTAAACTATTCTGCTCACAATTCTTCCCATTACCCTTCCTAGACGGAATCACAGATACTGGAGTGCCATTTCAGGATACAGAGCTCCTATTTGTAACAACACTAAGAACCTTGAATTTTATGCCATTGCATTTTCAGTCCATAATTTAATCCATCTCTGAGTCTTTATTTTTTTGTTACTTGATCATATTTTTGTTGAGCTAGTTCTTTTTATGTTGCCTTAAAATTCTGTATATTATCAATCATCCTATTACTCTGAATGTCAACCTTAATGTAGGTTATAGCAGTCACCAAATTATTGGCTACTTTTTTCATCCGGAAAGAAGAAAAAAAATGTCATCCCATTTTAATTTTTCTTGGACAGATACACTTTTCAAATTTCCACATCTGGCTGAAACTTAATTGCCTACAAATCACTCTCTGGTCCTAATACTTGAGAAAATTAAGGTTCCACTTTATTGGCCAGCCTAAAAAAAACCACTTCTCAGTAAATAATAGCAGCAGCAACAAAAGATTTATTTGGAAACAGCTGTGGCAGGGACCAGGAGTTGGAGGATTACCTGCAGAAGCAAGGCTACAGGAAAAAGTGAAATCAGAAAAAGTCGAGAGAGTTCGGAGGGAGGGATGCATGAGCCTTCCTGCTACACCTGTCCATAAAGGAAGGCTTGGAGGTAAGAGGAATTGCAGAGATGAGAGTTACCAGTGGACTTGGGGCTCTTCTGGGCAGTTAGGGTAGAACCCACAAGAGTGCTCCCAACAACCCATTATTCTCTGCTAACCAGAGTACATTTCCTACCTAGTTTCTGTACACAGTGGAATATAAAATTCTGGACTTTCTTTATTTGTACCTGTGCTAAAAGCATAATTCAGTAGGTCATTTAGATCCCTGCTCCCCTCCCCTGATTGGAAGGAGTTGGAGGCCAGGGCTTGAGCGTGCAGGCAAGCTTGGATCCCTTCTGTTTAGGGATGGATTACAGACTTGAGCTAAATAAATTACTGGCTGTTTCATATTTCAGTATGAAAATCAACGAGATGTGTATTTTGTTAGACTGAAATTTTATTTCACTTGCTTAAAGATAACTTTTATTCGCATTTAAAAATGCATCACA
>PVHP010025566.1:0-25403 GCA_004024765.1 Zapus hudsonius | reverse complement strand
CCTAGCAGCTGTAGAAGGGACCGGCCACCAGGCAACACAGACAAGAACAGCAGGAGACTATAACAAAGAATTCAGTCCAGGCAAAGATAAAGATCTCTGTTGTGCTTGGCTAGGAATTACCCTAGTTTGGGGACTGAAGCTCTCCCTCTAGTCAGATGGCTTTTGTGGTATTAAATTGGATGAAGTAAATGCTAATAAACTATACTAGGGACATTATTTTCAATTAACCTTGTTACTGACTTTATAAAGAAAAGGAGTGAAAAAGAAAAGGGGGGACTGAGTCACAGAGCTCTGCTGAAACTGTGACATGTGGATGGAAGAGTTAGTTATCTCAGACAGACATGACACAAAGAAATCTCTAGCACCCAGAATGGGTAGTCACCACATGGGGCAAGGGGCCTCCAGGAACTGAGGAAGGAAGAAGTCATGCAGCCTGCTGGTTTCACATGCTGGCATCTCCTGTCCCACAATGTAACTTGCTGAATTCTTTGGCATTTGTTTTCCTCTTCAGCAAGTGGAGGTGACAGCGGTGCCCACTCAACACACTGCTGGATGGATTGCAGGAATTAATCTACTCCAAGGGCTTGGCACATGAAAATCATTTGTCAACTGTTGATATAATTGTAGATGGCCCTCGACAAGTGCAGAGAAGACTGGGAAGCTCCTGTCTCTGTGGACAGCTCTCCAGCTCTCCAGCTCTCCAGACTGACAGTCCTCAGTGGCCAGCCAGGCATGCTGTGATGCTAAATATTATTTTAAAAATACATTTATTTATTTATTTATTTATTTATTTATTTATTTATTTATTTATTTGCATGGGGGGAGAGGGAGAGAGAAAGAGAGGAGACACACACCAGGGCCTCTTGCTACTGTGAAAATCCAGATACTACTTTGTGCTGGCTTTATATGGGTACTGGGGAATCAAATCTAGGGTGTCAGGCTTTGTAAGCAAGTGCCTTTAACCACTGAGCCATCTCTCCAGCCCAGTGATGGTTAATCTTGATTGTCAACTTGACCATATCTAGAACCACCCAGGAGACAAGTTTCTGGGCATGTCTGGGATGGAGTTTCAAGATGAGGTTAATGGAGGTGAGAAGACCCACCTTAACTGTGGCAGCACCATCCCTTGGGCTGGGGTCCCAGACTGAAAAGAAGAAGAAAGCCAGCTGAGCACAGCATTCATCACTATTCCTCACTGTGGATTGAACTTGACCAGCTGCTTTGTGCTCCTGCTTCCATGACTTCCCAGCCATAAATGGACTGTACCTTAGAGCTTCGAGCCAACAGAACCCTTTCCTCCCTTAAGTTACTTCAGGCCAGGTATTTTATCATAGGAACAAGAAAGTTACTCATACAATCGCTATCCCCCACTCTCCCAGCTACCTGTGCCAGAGTTAACAACCTGTCGCCTTCACTATGGGTCTGTCCCTTCCTCTTCCCAGCCTGTGGGAAACACATGTGAAATTACTCTCAAGCCTCTCTGTTCAGCTTTCCACACAGACCAAGCCCACCTATTCCTGGATGTCCATTCTCAGCAGGTCAGCACTGGGCAGACATCCTCCAGGGGTCTGGGACCCTGTGGCTGGCATATAGTATCACCTATAGAACCCGGTCTATCACTTACCTCAGTAAGAGCAGGTGACAATGATACCTTGAGGGTGAGTTACAGTGGAACCACTGACAGAAGGTTAAGAGACCCCCCATAGCTAGTTGTAGGGAGGGGTCTCCTCAATCATTTATCGAACCAACATTTTACAATGCCTGCTGTGTGCCAGGCTGTGCTTCAGAATACCCAGGGAGCCACCAAGGATGTGAAAACACATGCAACCTGGCTTCACCGATGATTTGTCATTTATATCATCAAGGTCAAGTCCCTGTCACTCAACTATCCCAGAAACCAAGAGGCCTAGGGGCACTTAGAACGGGAGCAGAAACAGAGAGGTGGCAACTATATTTCCTTAAAGATAAACTTTGTATCTCTAGCAGCAATTTCAGGAAATCTTGGTAGAAACAAAGACAATGATGTAAGAATTCATTTAGGAACTTGGCAATATAGTTTAGCATCCTCTGGTCTCTGCCACTGTGTTTCTTAATGAATAGCTCAGGGCTTTCAGGGCTACAGTTGGGCCAAATGTTAATAATTTACAATATGAGCAACTGTAGGTAAACTGTCACTTTGGAGCAAATGTCTAATCACTTTGGGATCACTGTGAAAATGACAAAGGGCATTCCTCAGATGAGAGCCAAATCAGAAGCACCCTTCCACTCCCCCCGGGGCTTAATACAGATGATTTTCTGAAGCACAGGCACAGGTGGTGCTTGGCTCGCTTGTTCTTTTCTAAATGGACATCATCTGAAACTTGAAATTAAATGGCAGCATCTTTGACCTCAATTGTTAAATATATAGTAGTGAACCCAAAGTTAGCAGAGATTATACAATCCTTATTATGAAATATAGTGTCCTTTTTTAAAGGTTTGTTCAAATTACTGATTTAATAGTGATCGATTTTAGAAAATTTGGAAGGTGTGGAAGAGTATAAAGAAAAAAAATTCCTATTGTGCCAGAATCCAGAGATTCATGTTATCACATTGGCATAGTTCCTTCCAGGTGTTTTTCTCTCCTGAATCTGTTTAAATCTATTTCCACTATAGTTTCCTTAGAGACATTTACATTTGTTCTTAACATTAACTATGTCACTAACTGGTCTCAGAAAGTTTTTCAAGTAGCTTCATAAGAAGTGTTATATGAAGGGCCAGGACATATTAACCCACTCTCTGGACTTTTTCTATTTCCTTTAGTACAGTGCCTGCTGCCTATGGTTTTACCATCTGCTTGAATTGCATGCTGATACAGAAACCAGTCAGTGACAAAAATTCTAAAGTTACAGAAACACTATCAAGCTGGTCATATTACTTAAAAATGCAAAAAAAGTATCCTTAATTATGTACACATGAAGCGGAGTGTGATATATTGATACAAGAAAAAAAAACTGTTTGGTGTCTGCCTCTATTTCCTGACATAGAATTTCTAAAGTCCCTTTAGAGAGGGATATTATGAAAAATCTTCTGTTCTAATACTTGGTCTTTAATCTCAGGTCCTGACACAGGGCTTCTAAATCCCCTGCATTTCCTGGGTGATGAAGCATCTTTGTTCTAAGGAGGTCACTTTTGATAGGCTATGGCTAAGTCTCAGGATGGAAACTGGTTGCCAAGGAACCAAACATTTGATTATCAAGTTGGAAGTTTCAGCACCCTCCAGGGAGTAAAGAGGTTAAGTTGAACACTGATAGCTAGAGCCAGTGATATGATCTAGTGTGTCTGAATAATGAAGTATTCAGAGAGAGACAGAGAACAGGATTCAGACAGCTTTCTGTTTGTGAACACATGGGGAGCTAGGAGAGTGGGATACCTAGAGAGGGGGGCAGCTTTATACCCGTCTTTACTTCTTCCGAATGGCTGTTCACCTGAGCCCTTGCCATTGTTTCTGTAATGAACTATAATCCTAAGCATGCCCTTGAGTTTTGTGAGCTGCTCTAACAAATAAATGGAACCCTAGGACTGCCCTGGGAGAACCCCAATGTCCAGCCAGAAGCACAGAGACATGAGGCTGAAATGGAAGGTTCTGTGGGGCTGGCAGACAGTGTCACTCCAGAACAGAGTCAGAACATCTGGCAGGTATCTTCTGGGTGTTGGGGAGGGCATACATGGTGTTGAGTGGCACCAAAGAGATAAAATAAATACTTTTTCCCCCTGTCTCCAATCAGGCTTCACAGGAGAGCTGATTGTTAAAGTGGAGAAATCCCTACAGTTTGTTGAGCAGAGAACGAGAGGAGGACAAAGTTATTTTTGTTGTTGTTATTTTGGTTTTTTTTTTTTCTTCTTCACTTATAAATGGGGGAAGAATGAAAATATAAACACAAACACAGAACACAGCCACCTTGCACTGCAATAAGTAAGAAGCACTTGGAGAATTCACAAAGGTGAGAACACCAGAGAACAGAGCTCCAGCCTGTAGGCCAGACAGAAGGCCCCCAAGGCACAAAACGTGAACAGGTCTCCTGCTTCTTATGGAGAGCTCTCTGCTCTGCATAGCTTCTCAGACTTTGGGCTCAGGCCAAGGACTACTGGTTATTTTCTTAGAAGTGACAGGCTCACTTCATCTTAAAGAGAACATCTGACTCAGGTCCAAGTGTGAATAGCCGTGATCTAAGTAAATTCTAAGCAAAAAATGATGCTGGAGAGAACGCAGAAGGCAGCCGGTTGGGGTGCTTTGCAGGCGCTTCCCGGACTGATACACAAATCATTCAAAACTCAGTCACTAACCCTACTTCATCAGGACCATCCGGGGAAGAGGAGCTGGCCCTGCTTAATTCCTGCTAGTGGCCATTGTAAAGACTGCAGAGGCTGCTGTTGTGACTGGAGAGCCATTGTCTCTGCTGTCACCAAGTGTAACAGCTCTGCCCTCCATGGCCAATTCAATTCACCAGCAGGGCGAATAGCAAGCAGCACAGTGAAAACAAAAAACAAAACACCTTGGTATTAACATGAAAGTCAGTTTGACCTTAAAGACTTCTAAAAGGGTCTTGTGACCCCCCAGGAATCCAGGAACCATATTTGAGAGCCCCCTTTTTCAGAGGAAATTAAAACCAAAGTACCTTGGGAAGGGTTTTCAGTTTTACAATACATTAAGTACAAAGATTGTTGAAAAATATCTCAGTGTGTCTAAAAAGACCAAAAACGCCTTGATTTTTTTTTAAATATTTTAGCGTTCTTGAACAATAAATAATCAAATAAAATAAGAATTCTATGCAGAGTTTGGCCTAATGAAAGGAAGATAGAAGCCAAACCCCCATGCTCAGCACCCATCTGAGGAAGTCATTTCCTGTGAAATTCAAGACTTCAACTGCTGCACACTGTCAATGAACTGGAACAAATTTGACACAACTGTATACCGAAACCAGGAATGACAAGCTACCATTTTTAAGACTGAAGGAACATGTTCCCTATATGTAGCTATTTATTTAGCAATTTTAGCTATTGCAAACTATCCCTTAAATTCAGGAAAACCAATAATTTAGTATGGTTTTCAGTGATAAACAACAAAGACTTGCCATGTCCGATTTCCAGCTATGAGTCCACTCCTGAGTGGCTAAATAACACTGGAAAACCTGTTTGCAATGCTTGTAGCACGCATGATATACAAATAGTCCTCGTACAAAGAAAATGATGATGGTGATGGAAATTATTTTAAGTAAATCACATATAAAATTAAAGAGAAGGACTGGGAGTGTGTAGGTCAGTGATAAAGAGCTGGCTTAGCATGTGCACAGCCAAGTCTCACCCCATCACTGCAGAAAGTAAATGGAAAAAAGAGACACTCAGATGTTCAAGGCACAAGTTCATTGATATATTGACTTTCGTGAAATGGACTGGAGAGATGCTGACCAGTCACAATTCGCCCACACCTGGCACATGGGGAAGCACCACCAGGCACCCACCAGAACAACACAGGAGCAGAATGAATGATAGTAGAATCTGTCAACGGAGTCCATTTCTTGGGAACTTCTGATTTTATCTGTTTGAAATGGAGTAGACAGCACGCATCTATCTCAATACAGACCTATCGTCAAATATTGATTTTTTTCAAGATGCTAAGCATGCCTACCATTCCAGCTGCACGTGGGAGAGTAAGAGCTTTGAGTACATTGATGTCCCACGGAGCAGAGCTACTGGGATGCTGTTCTAAGTGCCCTTCTCCCTAGAAAAATGAATACTGTTTATCGACCATCATCCATCAATGGAGCAGACTTTGTGCATAAGATTGCAAGACAAGAAAGCATGTCCCCTGCAGTGTATGCAGTGGATATAGCGTGGGATGCTCAGGGTACCCCCAAGGCCCAAGTGCAAGCCTCGAAGGTTTTCACTTGAGGAGAAAGGATGGACAAATCCTTCTGTCCTTCGTCGTCCTCTTCCTCTTCCTAACCTCCACCCCACCTCTAGCCTGTCCCATATTTCATAAGTAGATTTCATGAGGCTTTCTGAACTTTCTCCAGTCATCACATTCAAAATATATTTTAAAAAATCAAACATTTCAGTTAAAAGTGACACATTTCCAACACATAAATCAACTAACCAACAGCAAAATTCATAAGTTTACATTTGCCCTTCTCTTTTTCAGACCTTATCACTGACGAAGGTGAAATGAAATGAATACCCGCACTCCAAACTGGATGCCATAAAACGATAACCGATGTGTTAAGTCTACATAAATAAAGAAAGTGCAAAATTAGGTAACAGATACCTTCCCACTTGGATGATTACAGGGTAACATTGATGGAGAACACAAATGTCCAAGCTGGGTTTTAAATCATTCATTCAGAGACCACAGATGGACTCCCTACATGGAATCTTTTATTTCTGAGCCAGGAGAGGTGGTATATACCCATAATCCTAGTACTTGGGAGGTGAAGGTAGGAAGATTAGGAGTTCAAGGTAACCTTTAGCTATCTAGTGAATTTGAGGCCAGGCTGGACAAGGGGTTGAGGGACTACATGAGACCTTGTCTCAAAAAGAAAACAAAAAAAAAACTGGATTATTTCATTTTTATGAACTAGTTTTCGAAGATCAGGTATAATATAACAATGCTTGACAACCCTCAGACTAAAATAATGTCCTAAAATGAAGTGATTTGAATAAATTATAAATTATGTCATTACAAAGGTACTAATTAACTAACAGTCAACACAGTCTCACAGCTAGAAGTTCTTTTTAAACACTGAATAATAGATTGAAATTCTTTTCCTTCCAAATATTTTTCTTTTTTGAATAATTTCAGTTTATCTACAAATAGAATGTCACCAACCTCTGGTTGCCTTTGACAGTCTGTGCTGATTAGAGAATATGTTGCAGTGAATCTTTCTGAGGCTGTTTGTCATCCATCTCCCCAAAAGAGACACAGAAAGTGAATTAGTGTTGTGAATTAGTGTCAATACCAATTTTTATAATGTGTAATTGAGCGTAACCTTCTTGTAGGCATGGGTAGTTCTAACAACAAATTACATAAATGTTCAAATTCTCATCCAAACCATTTCAAAAAGATGGATTTCAACTGTTAAAGGAACAGTGATTTGGAACTTTTCCTCCACTATGTATTTCTAAGAAATACATGTAAAATGTGCATTTATATTAAAGCAGACTTTAAATGGTGTGTGCAGTGCTTGTGAAGGAACACCATAATCCTTGCCAAGTTAAGAGGTTGTAAAATTCTGTTAATGAACCATAAAATGTAAATATGCTAATTTAACCATAAGGAAGAAGAAATCTACTCCCCCCCCCACACAAGAAATGCAAAATACTCTACAGAAATAGCAGAATCACATACACTTCCGAGGTGAATGCATGAACTGTATTCTCAAGCTAGCTTACATCTCCATGGAAAGCTAGACAGACAGACAGCTAAAATAAAAGTAGTGAATGAAAAGACAACTAATGGTCACAATCCATCTGGTTAACTGATATTTCAACCAGGCGGCTCCTGAAGAAGTGCAAAATTGGTTTCTCTGTATCCAGGTGAAGTAAAAACATTAAGACAGGGATTTTTGTTTTCAAAGCAACCATGACTGCCAGACATCACATGGGAAAGAAAGCCTTTCGCAAATGCAATCATTTTCTCGAAATGAGATTTCCTGGAAATGAAGTGTCCTCTACAGATGAAGAAGTTGCCAAGAATTCAGTCTGTTAGACACAGACGTGATGAGCTCTTTCTCCAACGGCAGTAAAACTCTGCATCAACCAACTGTGCTGCCCCCTCTCCCCTGGCTGGTTTAGGGGGTTGGCAAACAGGAGGAAGGAGGAAGACCATGGCCTTCTTGGTCTCAGGCTCCACCCATCGAAAGTAAGAAGTCCAAATGACTGAATGCAGTTTTGAAATGTTAAGTCTCAACAGATTTATGCCCACTAACAACTTCAAGCTTATGCCAATGAAAAAGCTGGATGGGGGTCTGTGATGCCTGGTGAACCTGCCCAGCCGTCATGCCCTGCCATGGTCTCATGGAGAGAAAAGCTGCCCACTTTCCAGACATGCCAGCCACCTGGGAATGGATTTTTATTTTGGACTCAATCACATCCTTCAGTGACCCAGCAAAGCCCTTTTCTCACACGAGAAGACCCAAAGAAAATTTCTTCTTAGAGCAGGTCGCCTTATAAAAAAGAGACTAAAACCTACAAGGAAATCACATTCTTAACTCAAAGTTACCTTTTTGTTGTACTTTTCTTAATGGGAAAACTATAGTAAAAAATGAGCAAGAAATCCATATAATGAAAGCCAGAGGTGAATGTTATTCTGTTTTCTGACATCTGCAGCAAGAGTTTGGGGTGTGTTTGCAATTGACAATCACTGTAATGGACAGCTGCCAGGCCTCTTCACTCAGCCACTAACTCAGCAGACTACAGAGCAAACTGGGGCAGGCATTCAAATCCGACAGCTGGCTGGAGAGGAAAGAAGGAAGCCGGGTTCTTTTTTTTTTTTTTTTTTTTTTTTTTTTTTGGTAATTTTTTTTTGTTGTTGTCAAGAGGTGAGAATAATGTGTTTTTACTATTCTCTACACCAACCATAATAATTGCCCACAGGAAACCTCTAAAGTCCACTAATCAGAACACAGCCACAGGAGACCTGGCAGAGTCCAGCCAGGCATATTGTCCTCCAAAAATGCTTGACTTTTTCATTTCTAATGAAGAGCGCAGAGAACCATCTGCCAAGTATTTTCAACTATCTCCATTTGGGTGTTAGTACCTAGTGGGAAGGATTAATTTTACATGTAAGGAACAGGGGTTGAATTACTGGATTACAGACACTTGAAGAAATCGGCTTCATCTACCAAGAACTTCTAAATTTAGATTTTAAAGCCAACTAAATCTTTAAATGTCTACTCTATGAAATGCTATGACATAGAGAGCTAGGGCTTTTTTTTATCCCCTTCCCTATTATTAATGAATATGAAGTAATAGAAAATGCACTGGGCACTCTAGTGGGGACACTAAATATAGATAGATGTTTTCCGTGTGAAGCAATGGCTGGCCCTGATCCATGGAGTATCACAAGAGAGGACTGGGCAGCCTGTGGGTAAACCCACGGGAAGCAGGGTAACACGGCTGGCTTCCAGTCCTGGCTCAACATCACAGTGTCTTCACACCACTTTAAGAAATCACAAGTGAGCAGCAATGCTGTTTAGGGAGTGATCCCTTAGGGACAGTGGGTTCTCCAGCTTTAAAATCCTGCAGGGCCCCCACAGAAGCTCAATTCTGCTCCTGCTTTGTCAGTGAACCCTGGGGAGTGCATACTGTGTGCTGCCTTGGTGAAGTGAGCAACGATCCCCACAGGAATGACAGCTGTTCTTACCTTTCTCACAGGATCAGAGGGAAATAGAGGGACAGGCTGAAACTACAGGAAGAGGGGCTTTAGTTATATCAAGAAGACCTCCCTTAAGGCTGGGGAGGTGACCCATTCAGGAAAGTTTGTCTTGCAACACAAGAACCTGAATTCTATCCCCAGAACCTGAGTGAAAATGAAAATAATTGGGCATAATGGCACATGCTGGTAATCTCAGTACTGGGTAGGCAGAGGCAGGTCTGACCTGGGTTCACTGGTCATCAAAGACTCTGTCTCTAAAAAAGTGGATGCAGCCTGAGGGGAATGACATCCAAAGCTGTCCTCTGGCCTCCATGGGTACACATACATGTGCCTGCACATACATAAACACATATGTAAACACACACATGCATGCATGCATGCACAAAAGATCTTCCAGCTTAGGCAGTCTTGGGGTAGTGATAAGACAAGCATATTTCAGAAACTCTTGGCAGACTGCTTGCTGCTAAGGACTAGAGACAAACTTGCAGCTAACTTCCTGTAGCCTACAAATAGTGGCCTGCCAAAAACAGACAACTACATACCATATGAAGAAAAACCAAACAGGGCACATACTAAGAATATTACCTAATCGCCCTTGGCATAATAGACAGGAGAATGCAGCATCAAAGGAAACAGGTGTAGGGTTTTTGTTGTTTACTTGCTTGTTTTACTCCACTTCTGGCAGGAGTCAAGGAATCACCTTGCCAGGATTATTTGCAAGCTGACATTCAGAGACCAGAGGGGTCCACAGAAGATTTTCCAGCAAGACAAAGTGACAACTAACAACCATCTTTCCTGGACATCTCCTAGTGCTCAGTCCTGTGCAAGACACAATTACTGAGTCCAGGCCTGACCACTACAGACAAGTGGGACAGTCTGACTAGCTGAAGCTAAGGATCAGGGTGGATAAGACACTCTAGTAGCTAGTATTGTCAGCTATGTAAGATCTGGCATCACCTAAGAGACACATCTCCATGTATGTCTGTGAGGGTGTTTCTAGATTAGGGAAAATGAGATGAGAAGGCTCATTCTAACTGTGGGCAGCACCATTCATGAGCTGGGGTCTGGGACTGAATGAAAAGGAGAAAGCAAGCTGAGTGTCAGCATTTCTCACTCTGCTTCCTGGCTGTGGCCAGCTGCTTTGTGTTCCTGCCGACTGACTACCTTCCCACCAGGATGGACTGAAGCACCTCAAACCATTAAGCAAAATAATTCCTTCCTCCCTTGAATTGCATCTTGTCAAGTCACAGCAATGAGACAAGTAACTGATATCTAAACCTCGCTTCTTTGCATACAAAATGAACAGCCAGTTGACTCCTTGCAACATCAAAAAGTGTATGGTGCCTGGGAAAAGCTGCACCAGGGGTCTGGGGAGACAGCTCAGTGGGTAAAAACATTTGTAACACAATCATTAGGGCTTGAAAGGGTCTGAGACCATTCGAGTTCAATTCCAAAGCTCCCATGTAAAAAGTTAGGCATGGCTACGCACATATGTAACCTCAGTCCACTTGGGGCAGGGAATCCCTGGGCTCATAGAAAATGGCATTTAAGTAGAGTGAGAGACCCTGTCTCAAGGAAACACATGGATGAGTGACAGAGGACATCTGATATTCTTCTCTGGCTTCCGCATGTGTGCACAGGATACTCACATCTGCGGACATATCATATCACATGCCACACCACACATACGTGCACATATGAGCCTGGGGTATGTCTCCTTGTCTCTCTGAGAAACTGAAATGCGGCAACGTGACCGATAAGTAAAATAATAAGAGAATTTGCTGGATTCACTGAAAAGTAGTGCTCAGTTATTCAAATTTATAATGGCCCATTTCTCCTTGCATTACATTTAAACCTCTGATTTCTTTTAAATAACATCGTTAGGGAAAACTAACATTATGCTGCAAAGCTCTATTACTTCTATTGTTCCTAAATGGATTTACGGCTGCTGCTGAGTTCTCTGAAAGGCTGTATTGTATGCCTCCTCCCTCATCTCACCCTGGCATTCACAGAGGTATTCCCACATCTACATTTGCCCTCCTGCAGAAAGCTGGGTATTTAGACCTGGAAAAACTTTCACTTAAATTGCTTTAATGGGTTCTAAGTAAAACACTACTCCCCATGATTTATTTCCATTTGATTGGCCAAAGATGTGAATTATAACTCACAGAGTGAATTCATAAATAAATAGTGTTCACACCTTATTTGGGAGTTATAATGCAGCCTGAGTTTCAAATTTCCACTTTCCCATCTCTGAACCAGTTTCATACATGGCTGAGCTTCTTAGGCATGGAGAGAGCGTAAGTCCTCTGATATATGCACGTCTATCTCCTCCACCAATACAGGATCGGGAATAACATCTCTTCTATAGGTTAAATTGAAATATTGGTATGTTTTCAGAGAATAAGACGAGCTCCTTAGTTTGAAAAACGTAATAATAAACCACACTGCAATGACTCCTGTCTGTCCTCTGAGTAATAACTCTCAGCACAAGTCATCAACAAAAATGTAAGGTATGATACTATTTGACTGTTTACATATGTTTTCATCATCTTACCTCATGGCAAAAGTAGATAAATCTCAATCCTTTCTTTGGTGGCTTTGTTGTTGTTTTTTGAGGTGGGGCCCAGGCTGTAGCCCAGGCTAACCTCAATCTCATTCTGCAGTCCCAGGCTTGCTTCAAACTGACAATGATCCTTCCACATCCGCCTCCCAAGTGCTGGGATTAAAGGTGTGCAGGCATCTCCATCTCCAGCCTCAATGCTTGAATATTTGGATATAACCATGAGATAAGTTTCATGTGGTAAGAAACTTAAAATTATTCTCTTATCCCATTAGGACGGCTACTGTCAAAACAAGCAAGCAAGAAATAATTGTTGGGTGGGATATAAAGAAACTGAAACTCGTGTACACTGTTGAAGGAATATGCTTTACTAGTTATTAATTCTTGATTCTGAACGTTTTACAGAGATGTCTCAAACACAGAGCCACTCTGACCCAGCAATCCCACTTCTCATCTCTATACAAAATAACTGAAAGCAAGGTCTCAAAGAGATATTTGCACACCCACGTACATGGTAATTAATGCCTGTCATGAGAGTAAAGTGGAAGAAACTGAAATTCCATCAATAGAAGGATAAAGAAAATATAGTATATATGTCTAATGGAACATCAGCACTCTAGTAGTGGCTAGAAGACCTGGCCCGCCCATTTTATTTTGAAAAAAAAAAAACAAGACACCTATGGTATCATTCCATTTACAGATATATTTATAGTAGTCACACTGACAGAAACACAAGATAGACTAATTCCTCTTGTTCCAGGAACTAGGAGGAGGAGAAAACAGGAAGGTGTTTCAGTTTTGAAAGATGCAAAAGTTGTGGATATCTGTCTCACACGCCACTGAACTTTAAGCTTTAAAATGGTGACGATGGGGCTGGGGAGATCGCTCCTGGCTCAAAGTGCTTCTTCTACAAGCATTTGGTCCTCAGCACTCACATAAAAAGCCAGACATGATCACGAAAGCAACATCTTCTATCAGAATTAAAAGTAAACCAGTGATTGAATATTTGACAAATTTGAAAGGAACATCCAATGTTCCAATTAAATCCAATTAAAGATGATATGATTTTGAGAGAGTGGTCATGAAAATCATGAAACGATTCTATATATGAAAATGCTGTCCAACAAGCAGCTCCTCAGAGCCACAGCCAGACCACCCATACATTCAACCATCCCCAAGAAAATACAGAACCAGTAAACATAAAAACTGAGCATTAAATAAAATTAAGTCTCTGGAAAGAGAACAAGTTTGATTTTTAAAGTAAACATTGTAATTCTGTCTGCCCAGTGCACTGACGTCTCTGCATGCTTTCAGCAGCAGCAGGACCCTAATTGCATAACCTTGTTTTCAATGAGTGGATGAAATTATGCTATAATTTTACTTATTAAAAGAACAGACGAGTAGTGTGACGCCACCCACCTCCCCATCATCCATCTGCCTTCCCCGTTGGCTAATTACATATGCTTCTCATTCTCTTCCTGGTTACCCTGAATACTAACACGGCCCCTCAAACTGGGGGACATTCTCTATGTGTGCTGTTTCTAGACCACATGGCTTCTGGCACTTTCTCAGGCAACTGATTGCTCTGCGTGTTCATATGCCTGTCTATTCCAATCAGGAATGCTTTCATTGGCACTCGACTTCTTTCCTCAGTCTTCTGAATTAGTCCAATACTAACTTTGATTTCTCTCTTTCAACCCCTTGGAGACAACCTGAGCTACTACTATTCACCTGGAGGTAGTCGTTGGGATTCAAGATTACTCTGTGATCCTTGTGTTCTTCAGCCTCCCTCTGTGCATAACGTGTCTCCTGCAGCAGACAGAATCTCTGGGTGGAACTGTAATGGTTTTAAGTGTTACTCTGGTTTTAGTCGGTTTCTGTTTTCAAAGACACTGGATGTGGGCTTTTGAACATGGGCTCTGGACTCCATTCAATTCCCAGCATTGCCCAAGTCCAGCTGTGTCATTCCAAGGAAATTGTCTACATGCTTTAAGATGAAATTTTATCTCAAAAAAAGAAGGTAACAATAGTACTTGACACATATGGTGACATAAGTGTTAATCATAGAAGGAAAATCCTGAGGTCGAAGGGCTGAGGACAAACCTGCAGTGCATCACTTGCTAGCCTACATGAGGTGCCAGATTCAAGCCCCAGAACCAAAAGGAAAACAAGAAGTCCTGAGGTCCACATACTGGGTTAGACTCAAAAAGATGTCAGCTATGAGTGGTGCCACCTCTCCTGAGGAAGGAAATATAATGGATCTAGTCCTTTGGAGTATATACGATGTCTCAAGGAGCTCCTGCACTCTGCAGACACTCCCAAACACAGTCCTCGTGGCCACGATATCTTTAGGACACAGCATCATCAGCTTTGGAGTAGGAATGAACTCACAATCCTTCTTCACTGGGGCATCCTCTCTCAGTGACAATTACAAATTAGATGTCTTGAAGTTACCAAAGAGCTCTGGAGCACATTGATGGATTCAAGTCTTTGGTATAAAGAGTTATCAGAACAAATGCTAAAAAGGACCTTGGCTCCACTGAGGAAGGAAAGGATGGGGGGAGGGGATAGGGAAGTGAAATCCGACTGTGACCCACACGCCTGGGAATCCCTCAGAAAAACACTTGCTCCTTAAGTCATCAAGGACTCCAAAAGGCAGGCTAAAAGAAATAAGAAGGATAGTTCTTTACACTTAAATAAACTAATTTATGAAACAGTCAAAATAAAGAATTTGGAATGTAAAAACCTTAATTGCAAATTAGCTTCTATTATTAGCTAGATACTTGAACTTAAGCACATTCAATTTGTCTCAAAGTATATTTCATCTCTCTAGATAAGATAATATCTAAATAATAATAAAAAATAAGAACCTTTTCATTTATTAACTAGCCTCCTGTTTTAAAATCTTGCACCAAAATTAGATGGTGATCACCTATCAGGTTAATAAAGTCCTTAAAAATTATCAATCCAAGCAGTGGCTGGACTGTGGGGAGAAAGGTAATCACATGCTGAGGGCAAGAATGTCAACTTGCGCTGTTTTGGAGAATAATTTCGGCAGCACTTACCATAAACCCTATGAAATGCCTGCATTGTTTGACTCATGTATTTTACTTGTAGAAATTTATTCTGCAAAAATTAGATATTAATATAAATATCTATGTCAAAACATGATCATGTCATCCTTACTCTGAGTAATGAAGGAGGAACAATAAAGGGCCAATTAAAGATTAAATTGCAGGGGCTGGAGAGATGGCTCAGTGGTTAAGGCACTTGCCTCCAGTGCCTAAGGCCACTGGTTCAATTCCCCAGGACCCACATAAGCCAGACGCACAAGGTGTTGGCCTTGGTGCTCGTTCTCTCTCTCTCTCTCTCTCTCTCTCTCTCTCTCTCTCTCTCTCTCTATCTCTATCTCTCTGCTTGAAAATGAATAAATAAAAATATTTTTTAAAAAAGATTAAACTGCAGAACAAAGCCAGGTGTGGTGGCTCCTGGGTCTATAGTTCCAGCTATTCAGGAGGCTGAGGCAGGAGGATCCCAAGTTCAAGTTGGACTTGAACAATGGTTTTCTCATTTCAAAATGAAAGAACAGGAGAGAACATTCTCAAAGTAAAAATATTACAAACCACTTTTAAATTAACTTCCTAAAAATAGTTACAAACAGGAGAAAACACTCATACTTGTAAAAAAAAGTAAATAAAAGCAGGATGAAACTGCATAAAAATTGTACTATAAATTAGATGTCTAGAGATACCAGGAAAAGCAATTAAGATATGAGTCTCAGTGACTTCTGTGTCAAACTAGCTGCAAAGAACATTACTTTTACACATGAAAGCAAGAGAAAGTGGTTTTGAAACAAATGTTTGCAATGAATTTCCAAGCAGTTTCTACCATGTCCCTGCCTAGAACCCTGGCTTATTTCTCATTCACGTTCTCTCTCTCTCTCCCCTCCTCCTCTAACTCTCCCCTTGCACCCCACTGGCTCTATCCTAGTGTTTCCCAAACCTCCTTCATAAATTGACTCAAGACTAAAGCAGCCCTTGGCTTTACAGCTAAATCTGAAAAACTCAGATGGAAATGACTTTCACCCCATTCAACAAGCACCATTTCAGAGTCAAAAGACTTGGAGTGGGTGGGAGGGGAACTATACTTAGTAACCATATCCTTACATTTAAAATTAATAGCTACCATATTCATTGAAATAACAGTTTGAATTTGAATTGAAATAATGCTAAAAATAGCCTTGCTGCCTTGCCAATTATTTTTCCCAGTGGGAGACTTTTCTGGTTCAACGAGCAGTTGGTGGCGTTCTTTCCTGTGGTTAAGGAGAAGCCCAGGAAGAAGCCATCTACAGAACCAAAGTTCCTGAAAAGGAAATGAGGGTTCCCCAGAAACATTCTTCCAAGGATTACAAGACCACAGAAGTCTTTCCAGAATTAACTGGCTTTAAAAATATATATCTTTATTAGACATAATTGGATACATTGTATGAGCAAATCTTATGATGGTACCCCAATTTCCCTCCTCCCTGTCCCCAATCCACTGGGGATCCTCCTCGGTGGGCATACTGATCAGCCTATGGAGTAGGGGGTTGTGCAGAATTAGCTATCTTTATGGCTTATCCTTGGGGTATCGCATTTAACAGTGCCCACAGCAAGACTGCTAGAAATAAAATTAAAGACCAGTGGGGAGTTTTGATGGTGGTGATTTTTTTAGAAAATATTTTTCTTTATTTATTTGCAAGCAGAGACAGAAAGACAGGAAGGAAGGGCACACCAGGGCCTCTAGCTACTGCAAACAAACTCCAGATGCACGTCCCACTTTGTGCATCCGACTTAACATGGGTACTGGGGAATTGAACCCTAGTAGTTCAGCTCTGCAGGCAAGTGCCTTAACCAATAAGCCATCTCTCCAGCCTCGGTGATTTTTAACTGTTTGATTTTGGAGTACTAGGGGTGGAATCCAGACTCTGGCCCAAAACTTAGCTGTTTAAATTAGATAAAACATGATTAAAATAATAATATTCTGCCTTCATGCATGGACAATTCAGCAAACAAATAAAAGACAAAATGTGTATGCCATGTGTGAGGACAGAGGTCCACATTGGGTGTCTTCCTCCAATGCTCTGCACCTTATTTACCAAGGCAGGATCTCTCACCCAACTCAGAGCTTGCCAATTTGGGCTACTTGTCCAGGTGATCCACCTATGCCCACAATACCCACCTGGCATTTAGGTTTGGTTTCCATGATTCCAAACTCTGGTCCTCACACTTTTATGCTAAGCATTTTACCCAGGGATTTATCTCCCCAACCCCTCAGTTGATGTTTAAGAGATAACCACCCCCACCAAAATGGTCTTCTTTGAACATTTTTTTCCTCCACCTTATCACCTGCTGTACTGGCCAAGCCTGTGCTGTCCATAAACCCCTAGCTAAGTATGCCTCCTGAGAATCTGAAGTGTGTCTGATCCAAAAGGAGACCGAGGCTGCTCACAGTGTCCGCCACTGGGTTGAGAAGACTTGATGTCAAAGAAATTCAAAGTATCCAGTGCTTATGTTGATTACATATTTTGTGGTATATTGCATTCAATGTGAACATATTATTTAAATGAGTTTCTTTTGTTTCTTCTTTCTACAATGTGGCTTTTAGAATTTTAAAATTGCATCTTCTCTTAATTCAACAACATGCTCTAGGCTACCTTTTGTGATATGGATGTGAAATGTCCTTGTGGGCTCAGGTGTTAACATGTGGGCCCAGCTGGTAGTGCTGTTTGGGAAGGTGTTAGAACCTTTAGGAGGTGAAGCTTTGCTGGAAGTGGGTCGGGAGGGGGGTAGCCCTTGAGGTAGCACTTGCTGCTCCTCTTCTTCTGCTTCCTGATTACTGATGTGTCCAGCCTTGCTCCCGCTCCTGCCACCATACCTTTCCTGGCCATGGTGAAACTTTCTCTCAAAATTGGAAGCCAGCCGAGTGTGGTAGAGCCTCTAATCCCAGCACTCAGGAGGCTGAGGTAGGCGGATCCCAGTGAGTTCGAGGCCAGCCAGGAACTACAGAGTAAATTCCAGGTCAGCCAGGGCCAGAGTGAGACCCTACCTGGAAAACAAGCAAACAAATACCTGGAAGCCAAATTAAACTCTTTGCCTTCCATAAATTGCTTCTGGTTGGATGTTTCTATTCAACTCTGTGTCCTCTACCCACAGAACAGAAACTTCATAACAAAAAGGATCACTTGGCCTGTCTACTTGTCCTAGGACCAAGTGGGTGTGCCTGGTGCCATGAACCAGTTAAGAGTGATGACTCAAAGACCAGACGGACATTAATCACTGTCACCTCCACGGGGGGCCAGATTACCTTCCAATCCCATTCTCTGTTTACAAGTCATTCCTTGCAATGTTGTTCTGACTGAACCTCCCTAACTGGCCCCCTGTGTCCCTGCAGCTCCCTGGATAGCACCCCTGGGGGTGGGAGGAGCCCTTGTTCCAATTGCAGTGTTGCAGGCATGACTAAGAATTTTGCTTATGGTGAAAATGCTAAACTGAGATTCCTCCTGGACCAGCAGAGGTCTCTTTTCTAGGGCTGCTCCTTAGAGCATCTTGTCACCGGCTCAGCTGTCATGAGAGTTGGCTCACTAAAACCCCTAAATGGCCTCTGTTGCCCATGGTACCAAACCCACATGCTCTGGGGCTCTGAGTATCCCTCTGAGAGTGCTTGTCTATAATGTCCAGCTGGCATTAGTATCTTCTTTTTGCAGCCTCAGATGGAAGCCAACCCACCCTTTTAGGGCATTCCCAGGCCTGTGTTGGACACCCCAATATGGAGGACTCCCCAGAGAAGCCACCACCAGCTCAGAAACTGGGGAGTTTACACACAGGTCACAGCACACTGAGGGGCCCACCTGCAGGGAACACTCTGCAGGGACCCAGGTTCAGGGACTTCAAGCACTGGTGGATCCACATCACAAATTGACATCAGCCCCCAGCTAGTAAATAGAGAATGTCTTTCTGCTTGGTTTTGGGGCATATCCTTTTGGGTGTATCATTGAGTTATGACCATTGAGAATTTGATTTATGTGTCTAGAAGTATGTTGATGATGCAGTAAGGGGCCAATGCCTGACTTGGACAGTACCGGAACCTGGATGGAGATAGAAACAGGAAGCTGGAATTGCACCAACATACAGTTTCTGCCGCATTCCAGTATTGCCCACTCTGCAGGGCAATCCACTATCTTTCCCAGAAGAACCTCCTTCTAGAAAGCTGAGCAAAACCAGAGTGGACTTGCTGGGCTTCAATGGAGACTTTACAAAGCCAGTGATCAGATCTGCTGAGGGTGCATTCTATCACCTCCATGACACCAGACATTCTGCAACCTCACCAGTTTAAATTAGAAATCACCATTCTATACAAGCTGTTGCTATTTCACCACAAACTAACCTATAATATTCATTTTCTATAACTCCCCCACTATTTAGCCAACAAAGCGCCCAGTGGGCCTGCGAGCGCCTGTCACCTGCTGGTCTAAGGTGTGCCATTTGCTTGAATTCATGTGTGTCTGGCTATTGGAAAGTGTGCAGTCACCAAAGTGCTTTGGAGGTGGCCTTTCAGCTTCTTTAAATTCAGCAAAACCCTCTATCATACAGTGGAAAGAACTGGAGTTCTGAGAACTTAGAATGGCCTATATTTCCTTTTTATAATCCTTAAGCACAGTTACACAATTAAACCATAGCTATTACTAAGATGCAAAAGTTGGATCATTGTTGCAGGTCACTAAGATTTTGCAATCCATACTGTCAAGAGACCCTGCTGACTAAATGCTTCCCCAGTCTGAACACCCCACCCCCATCACACTAATAAACCTGCTGGTGAGTGCATGCAAATTAAAAAGGCACCTTTCAATGACAGCCCCTGAGAGACTAAGGAAATAATAAGTGTGGTTGGTACAAAACCACAAAGGAACCATAGAAACAAAGACTCCAAATATGGTAAAGCAGAGTGAGGTTTTCAGAAAGATAGTACACTCTCTTGACGGACTGAACATTCTCGTTTTTGAACTTTCAGGCATGGATACTGCCAACTGGGATCTATGCATGTGGCTCCATTCATTTGCTAACTTCTCAAAGAAACCATTGCAAATTGCCCAGTCTGTTAAAAGGTATTCCCCTGCACTCTCAGTGCACTGCATTCTCCCATGACAGTACTCACTCCATTCATAAGAATGAAGCTTATAGGGATAGGCTGCCTTCTTGTAAACACTTGGCCAAAGAGGATGCAATAGTTTAAACATAAACTGTCCCCCATAGACTCATGGGTTTGAATACTAAATACTCAGTTGTTGATGCTGTACTGATGGCTATGGAACCCTCAGGAGGTAGAACCTTGCTGGAGGAAGTGCATCATTAGGGGCGGGCATTAAAGTTTTATAGTCTAATCCCACTTAAAATTTTCTCTCTCTTTCTCCCCCCTTCTCTCTCACTCGATCTCTTGCTCTCTCTTCTTGCTCCCTGCTGATGTGATGATGTGATACTGGCTGGCTTCTTGCTCCTGCCATGTTTTTCCTGGCCATGATAGACTTCCCCTCAAAACTATAAGCAGAAAATAAACCCTTCCTTTCCTTTATCTGTTAATGGGTGGGTATTTTGTCTCAGCAATGAGAAAATAACTGATACAGAGAAGAGCATGACAGTGTGTGTGTGCGCGCAGATGTGGAGGTGAGAGATGGATGGAGCAGGTATGCCAAAGTAACAGCAGGTGGATCTTGCTAGAAGAATGTGAATATTCACTATCGGTTTGAAAGTTTTCAAAATTAAAAAAAAAGTGGAACAGGAGGGCTCAATTATTGTTTGTTAAAGTGAAGAAGCATTTCTGTCTGTCACTGAATACTTCCTAGTGGTCCATGAAAGAGAATTACAGTGATTTTCCCTCCAGTAAGTCTCTAAGCTCTGCCATCAGGTACTGTTGTGGGCATGGCCCACAGGAAGCAGCCTCTCTTTGTCTTGCCTTGCAGATGACCACCATCAGTAATGCTCTGGCCATCTGCACAGGGTGGGAGGTGCTAGTCATGAAGGAGGAACTACTCCTCTGTTCTTGGAACAGGAAGATAGCTCAGGAGGCACTGGAGGGACACATATCCAAGTATCTGCAGAATGAAAGAATGGGCCACATTGAAGTGAAGAGGTCCTGGCCCAAGCAGCATCCTACCCATAGGAACTGGGAGAATACAGTGGCAGAAGGAGACTACATGAGCAAAAGCAGGAAGTAATCCCACTCTTCCTTCTGCTCTCAAGGCTCCTGAAAGGACTCACACCTTGGTGATGATGGATGTGATGCCATAAGCAGCCAAGGTCCAGGCTCAAGGGGTGGGGCGTGAAGACTCCTGGAAGTCACCCATATTTTCAGTTCCTGGCTGAACATGATTTGATCTGACAGTGAGGAATCCTTGTTCATGTCAGACACGGGTTCCACCAGAGGCCCTCAGCAGGTCTTATTTCACTTCTGAGGTGCTTGCGATTGTCAAGTTCCCTCTCTCACATGCCCCTGGCTCCTTGGCTTTGCAGGCACCTGGATCCTAGATGGCTCCTGCCTATACTTGGGACAGAGATGAGACTATCAGTTTACCCTTCCCAGGGCAATAAGGGGGCTGTCTCCCCCTTCCTCCTGCTTGACAAAGAAGAGTTGCTCATTCCACAGAGAACAAACTCTTGATGGTATCATAGGTTACACTTTCAGACAAGAGAGGGGCTGATAGAAGTTGCTGCAGAACATTTTAGGAACCTCTCATAGTGGTCTGCTCATCCGAACATTCAAAGTGGAATTTATCACCAAGAATGGTGATTTGATAATCACGGGGAAATCAAAGATCACATACCTCTTCTCTACTCTCCACACGACTCACCACTGCAAGCCACACTGACAATGCAGAGTGGGAAAAAAACACACATTTGTGGGAACCCTTTGGCCTTTATCTCTTTCTTCTTAGATAAAAGCAGTGTTCCTTAAAAAACAAAAAGCTGAATCAGAGTCAACTATTTGTTTCTCCTGTCTCTTCTCTTATTTGGCTCTTGGTTTGCTCAAGAATATGGTTTTACTTTCTTTTTTTTTTTTCTTTCTTTCTTACAACCCAATTTTAAGTGTTGAAGACAAAAGCCAAAGAAAACTATTAACATGAACATTTACATTACCAGTATAAGCATCTTAAAAAATATCTATGTGTTTTGCATACATAGGCCATGATTTTATATTATTCTAAGCAATCTATGTTTACTGGGAGTATCTTCAAAGAGCCCATGAGTCTAAGCAGGTCAGCCTGACCCAAGGGCAATATTCTTCAAGTCTGTTACTTGCAGAAGAGTTTCCAGACCCATCTTGAAAAAAGCACAGATGCAGAGTGACCACATAACCCTCTTCCCTCCCCTGAAGACCAGCCTTTTAATAGAGGGGAATTCAATGGCAAGGCTATTAACCTAAGAACCTTGTCCGTGAGGGGACTCCTGATGGATGTCACAGGGATGACATAAGGAAAAGACGTGTGGCATTTATCTCTGGCTATTCAGGACTGAAGGGGAGGATTTCATATTGTTTAAGACACTTGCAGCCCATCAATGGTTTGAGCAAGCCTATCACCATGAATGGGCCTAAGTCATTTCCTGTGTTCCTTTGTCCATACATATGTGTCAAGTGTTTCTTTCCTCTGATGACTTTACAAATAAACTACTTCTTAGTGCCAGGTCTTTAAACAAAAACAGTTTCATCCTCCCCCAGGAAACAATGTAACCAAGTACAAAAGACAAAACAAGACTCAGTAGAACCAATGTCTTCTAGTGTACTAGCTCTAAGTGTCATCACTGGGCAAGTCCCTGTCCTGGCCACAGCCTCGGGTCCTTGTGTGCAGGATGGTGAAGCTGCTCTACAGTGCAATGCTGATGACAGAACTATGGGGGATTGTGAGCCCCTTAACTTACATGCACATCTTTATACTTAAAAAAAAAAAACCGCAACTGTTTTCTCTAAATTCTCCTAGAGAACTGTAACCAATCAGTGGTAAATATTGACTACCTAAGATCTTTAAGGCCCAAGCTATCTCCAAAATTCCTGTGTCTACCAAGTCAAGCATTTCTAAGATTCTGTGGAAAGCTGAGACTTCACTTCTCTCTGCTACTCCCCAGCCCCATGCCCTGCACTGTTAAGGAAAGTTATAATAACTTATAAGTGGGGGAATTTATTTATTTTTATTTATTCATTTATTTATTATTGTTAAGTAGAAACTTTGTATGCGCAAATCGTGTTCGTGCCTCTGTTTCCATCCTCTCTGCCCCCATTCAACTGTGCGCCCTAATCTCCTCAGTGGGATTGCTGGAATGCTCCATGGAGATTGAGGATTATGTGTTGTTCAAGCAGCAATCAGTCATTGAGGTGCAGGGGATGCCTCTGGATACTCCCCCCACCATGGTTTTTACAGTCTTTCTGCTCCCTCTTCCACAACATTCCCTGGGCCATGGTGGATGAGTTTTAAGTTTACTGTAATGTTGAGCTCTTACACAGCTTCTAGATTTCTGCATCGGAATGCTCTGAGTAGCCACTGTGTCTGTCTTCATCACCCTGATGCAGGTTGTCAGGCTAGCTGTGGAAGCAGCACTCTTGTCCATCTCTCCACTTCCTCTGTGGTTTCACCTGGACCCTAGCTGATGTGTTAAGGGGGTTTATCTCCTGCCAGAGAGTCAGCTCTCATTTGTGGTTTTGTTGGTAGCTTTTAGCCAGGTCCAGACCCAAGGGTCTCAGGTAAACTTGTGCCCTATTCTTTTCTTATGGTCTCCTTTCCTCCTTGACACCTACACTTGGGTTTTTCTGCTATGCTCTACTAATGCTGTAAGATGTATTTCAAAGGAGGCTATCACCCCACCACCAAGAAAGGTGGCTGCTGGGAGGAGAGAGAGGTACATGCCTCTTAAGACAGGACCTTTGGGGAAGGAGCGGGGCCACATGCTGGAGACTGAGCACCTGTTAAGAAATGCAAGGGGTGGGGCAGCAATGTGGAGAGGACTCAGCACAGGCTGCTGAGCTCTTCTTGCTATATGAGGGCCTTCTCTACTTCCAGTCCACTGGCTCTATCCTGAGTTTCCCTCCCAAGGAGCTGCTGTTTGGCTGTGGGACTTCCCTGGGGAGCCAGCAGGAATTTAGCTGAGAATACCATGGTTTAGAGCAATCCAGGGCTGTGAGTGCCATCACTTAGAGCAAGCCAGGGGTCTACAGAGGGGTATGAAGGATGGTTACAAACCAAGAAGCGGCTAGCAACTCTGTTGCTCTCTGCTAGAGCCTGTTGTAAGGTCAAAATGAAAATTCCCTTTTATTAGGCTGTCAGGAGCCTCTACCAAAAAGGAGAGAGGTATTACCGACTTCACCAGACAGAAGCCCACATATGGTGATCCAGTCTCAGCTATCCCGAGAAACTCTTAGGCACCAACTTTTCATTTTCCTTTGCAGTGGGGAATGGCCAGCTATTAAACATGATCTGACCCTGTGACAGATCCTGCCTCACCAGGTACTGTGGTCAGAAACCTTAATGTTTTCTGGTAAGCTATTATTCATCACCTCAAGACAGCACGTCTAACTGTAGTTTAGCATTTCACTGGCATCCACCCTCTAACCCTACCCAGTGAGAAGGAAAATTAATCCAGGGGTGTTTTCCTGTTTTACTACCAGCTAAGGTCAGTCATCTGAATGGCTTTTACCACTGTTCATCAAACAGGATGTACCTGCCCATATGCAAATGTCAGGCCCATTAAACACACAGGAAGTGACCTTTACTCTTTAGTCTCACAAACTGAATTGAAAGAAGGGAGGAAATTTCAACCATACAGCGAAGACCATTGAGAACACCTGCATATTCTCACCAGTTCTTCCCTGGGAGGGCTGCATAATAAACTTGTTCTCAAAGTAGTATTTCATAAGATGTGTTATCATATACAATGATCAAAAGGAGAGATAAAGTGAAGGAGCGTGCTTGCCTTCAAGCCTTGTGCTTTAAAAAGCATGGTGGCGCATGCCTTTAATGCCAGCACTCTGGAGGGAGGCAGAGGTAGGAGAATCACCTTGAGGTAGACACCACCTGAGACAACAGTGAATTCCAGGTCAGCCTGGGCTAGAGCTAGACTCTACCTGGTGGGGGGCGGGAGTGGGATCTGGGAAAATAGCTCAGTGGTTAATGGCACCTGCCTACAATTCTTCTGATCTGAATTTGATCCTCCCTAGAACATGCATAAAGCCAGATACAAAGTGGAGCCTGCATCTGTGATCTCAAGTTACCTACAGCAGATCCAGGAGAGATCCTGTCTCGGAGATGGCAGGAGAGGACGGTCACCTTGAAGCTGTCCTCTGACCTTCACATGTGCATCATCACACACACACACACACACACACACACACACACACACACACACACACACA
>PVHP010025565.1:0-25064 GCA_004024765.1 Zapus hudsonius | reverse complement strand
ATATGTCATGGTTTGATACAGGTGTCCCCCACAAACAATTGAATGTGTTCTGATAGATCGATCCTCAGCTGATGGCAGTTTGGGTTTTACAACCTCGATGAAGCTGTGTTGTTGGGGGCAGGCTTATGGGGTTATAAGCCAGCTTCCCCTTGCCAGTGTTTGGCACACCTTCCTGCCGCTGTTTGCAGGGCTGTGGCAGAGGTGATGTCCAGCCCTCTGCTCATGCCATCGTTTTCCCTGCCAGAATGGAGTCTCCCCTCGAGTCCGTAAGCCAAATAAACCCATTCCTCTACAAGTCGCTTTTGTTTGGGTTCTTTCTGCGCAGCAACTAGAAAGCTGACTGCAACAACATATATTATGCCCAATCAACTGACTTATAAGCGTTTTTTTTAATATTCATACCCATATAATAATGCTACTCTCACTCTTGTCTAGAGAAGCTTCTCTTTTTCAAATGGTGGTGACCACTGGGATAACCCAAAAGACACCACAGTGCTGAGAAGAAATGACAATGGAGTGTTCAGCAGTGGGACATCTTTATCACACCTACCGAGGCTCAGGGATGATTGTGGACAAGGTGGGGTGCAAGAGCCAAAGGAAGGGTTAAGGACTGATTACAAGCAAACTTCCAGACACAAAATAGACTTGATATTTATGACTTCTTCAGTGCCTGATAATACTTACACAAGACCTTCATAACAGAAGAAAAAGATGATGACATCGAATTAAGATAGAGATGAATTAAAGGGGGAGGAGGTATGAGGGAGGGTCAGGAGAGAATTGTATTGGCTTATTGTCTAAAATTATGGAAGGTATCAATAAAGTTTTTTTTAAAAAAGGAAAGTGACATAATCTATAAAGTATGACATATAACACTGAGACTAAACATATGAACTATTTTTTCTTTAAAAGAAAACAGGCGCTGGCTCAGTGGTTCAAGGTGCTTGCTTTCAAAGCCTGTCAGCCTGGGTTCAATCTCCCAGCACCCACATAAAGCCAGATTGAAAGTGGTACACACACACACACACACACACACACACACACACACACACACACACACACACACTTAAAAAAAAAGAGCACAGGAGAAAGAGATCCAGACCACCATACAAATGTGACAAGTAACTGAGCTAAGACTTCAACCAAATTTTAAGAGCCAAGTGGGGACTACAAGGGAGAGTACTCAGAATCCTGATGGTATAAAACTCACAATGGGCTTTATCTTGATAAATTCATTGTTAACTAAAAATACCCAAAGTGAAAAATACATTTAATCACCTAACTGACTGAACATCTGAGCTTAGCAGCACAGCACAGCACAGTAGAACATCTACATGACTATGGGGTGACAGGCAGCCAGGGCTTACTGCCACTGCCCAGCATCACAAGAGCCTCATTGTACCATTTATCATTAGCTTTGAAAGGACACTGTGAGTCAGGTAGTCTCTGAAAGAAGGGGTCTAGGAGGAGAGGTGTTAGAAGGTGCAGGATGTCACTGGCTATTATTGGATTTAGGCACAAAGTCCCTTCTGCTCTCCCAACCTCCATCTCCACTTGTCTTCTAAGACTACTTAGAAGGTTGTCTGGGACAAAAAGTTGGATGAATTAATAGATAAATTTAATAGCTGACCAACCAAGTAAGGAAAATAACTGACCAACCAAATGGGGAGGGGACTTGTCACACTAAAGCACAGCTGAAGAAGATCACATTAAATTGTTGTAAATTGTGAACACTGCATGCAACTACAAAACCACACACCTCACTCTACTTCTAATAGAAGAAAAGCAAGCTTATGGATTTGTACATGCCTGTGTTCAAATATTTTTTTGTTATAAAAAACATATACAAAAGATAAGTACATATTAAAAAGAAAACAAAATTTACATCTATATCATTCACTTAGAGACAATGACAATGGAGTGTGGTTAATACTGGCATATAAACATAAAGAACCTAAAATTTGTATGTATGCTATTCTATATTCATAATTTAAATTTAAAAATAGCTTATGTGGCCGTTCATGCTCCCTCCAAATTGGCAGTATTACAAATACATCTCTCTATGCCAGTGATATATTTCTGCAATGATTTTAATAGCTGTGTAATACTTTATTATATAGATATCTTATTTCTCTTTCTTTGTAAAAATCATAAAGCTGGGGATGTAACATGGTAGAGAGCACTTGCCTAGCATGAACAAGGCCCTAGGTATGATCTCCAGCACAGGAAGAAAACCTAACAAAAAATCATGGCTTAAGTAATAACCCTTCACTAATAGGAAATAAAGGAAAAAAAACTATCCCCAAGAAGAAAATCTGTGAAGTCAATTATGTGTGCCTACTTATATGCTAATAATTATTCAAGTGGATGAGGGGGAGGAAGTTGCCAAAGAGTAACTCCAAAGTTTAAATTTCAATAGTGAGAATATGAATCACACAGTGGAGATCTTAGAACACTGTACCTGACAGTCACCAGATCAGCAAGGCTGCAGAATGAGAAAGGCTTTTAAGCCACAAAGAAAAGGAAAGAAATGAACACATTTATAAAACCTTCCAAATTGTCCAGCACAAATGACCACGGTTTATGGCAGACCAGGTTTCTGATTGATGACATGAATCTAGTCATTTATTTTACTTAAGAGAAAACAGAAAAAAAGTGTTTGTCACAAGATCAATATGCCTAGAGTGATAAACAAGTTTCCTCAAACAAATTCAAGATGATAAAGAATTTCATAATATAAAACCACAATTCCTTCTTTTGTGGACTTTCAAACACTGAAAAAAATCACAAGGTAATTTTTGATTTTTGAAAGTGAGGAAATATGGGTGAAAGTTTTTAGAAAAACGGAGCAGGTAAGGCTTTTAAAAAAGCATTTCATAAAAATATGGACATACATAAGTTAACTTGGCATGCCAGAGAAAGATCAACTACTCTCAAAGATACATGGGTAGAAGGCACAAACAAATGCCAATAAAAATATGTAAACTGTTGACTATCAGAGAACTTAAAAAAAAAAACTGGCAAATCTTGGTGAGGCTGACCATACAGGCAAGACATGCAAACTGATTTGGTCCTTCAGGGGGCAGTTTATAACAGGTATCAAAATATAAAGGAGGCTCACATGCCCGCCCCTGCCCTGGCTCCCAGCTTGCCCACCCAGCCAGCCAGGCCTGCAATCCCTGTCTTCAACAACCATGGGAAGCCCCAGCTGTCCACATTCTTGCAGCCCTACAGTGAAGATACACAACAGCAAATCATGAGGGAGACCATTTGGTATATAAGAGAGATGAAAATGTTTGTAATTTCCTAGAAGGAGGATTATTAATTGGAGGATCTGACAACAAACTGATTTATAGACATTATACAACACTATATTTTGTCTTCTGTGTGGATTCCTTAGAAAGTGAACTTGGCATTTTAAATCTAATTCAAGTGTTTGTGAAACATTAGACAAATGTGTAAACATTAGACAAATGCTTTGAAAATGTCTGTGAACTGGATTTAATATTCCATGTAGATAAGGTTCACAATATTCTTGAGGAAATAGTGATGGGGGAATGGTCTTAGAGACTAACATGAATGAAATCGTTACACAGATTGATGCGTTATTTACATTTTGGTGGCCATCTTTTTTGACATCTCTAGAAAATATGTGTCTAATGTTTCACTTCCAGGGAGACCACATTCAACCACATTGCCCAAACCACTCAGGCATCTCCATGTAACAAAACCCCAATAGAAGCTCTAAACATCTAAGGTGGGCAGAGATTACTTATTGAATACAGTGATGTTCCACACTATGGGGAGAGGCTTGTGAAAGCTCTGTACTGCCTCCTGGACTTTACCCTAAGTATATCTTTTTCGTTCAAACTGAAGTTTTAAGTGTGGATCTTAACAATTCTGGGAGTTATTCTAGTGACTTATTAAACTAAGGGGTCAGCAGGCAACTGGCCAGAAATGCTGGTGAACTGGGGATCCCCTAACTCCAGCCCTGTAGCTGCAGCCTGAAAAGGAAGCAGTCTTATGAAGACTCAGCCCCACTGTGGTTTCTGCACTCACTGTAGGTAGTTAAATGCACTGTGGTATATATAGCAGCTGGTGTCAGTTGGGATAAAACAAATGGAGCAGGAACCACTCTTAAGTAACAATACACCATTGTTTTCCATAACTGATACTTTCTTTTTTTTCTTTAATATACATAATTAGATACATTGAATGAACAAATAATGAGTCTATATCCTCATTTTCCCCTTCCCTGTCCCCAATCAGGGACATCCTTCTCTGTGGGTAGTCTGGATCAAGTCCATGTGGTAAGGGGGTTATGGATAGCCTAGGAGTCAACCCAGTTCCACCCCCCTTTGTATGTTGTTACTGAGGTGATCAATGCATAACTGATACTTTCAACAGTAAAGTAAATGTCATAATAGGTCAAGAGCCAATAGCTTTGTTGATAGGGATTTGTGATTTTTTTTTTTTCTTTTCACTTGTGAGGCAGAGGTAGGAAGGCTGTGAGTTCCAGGCCAGCCTGGGCTAGAGTGAAACCCTACCTTGAAAAAAATAAAAAAAATCAAACCTCCCCTCCAAAAAGAAAAAAAAAATGAAGAAACAACTATTTGAAAAAAAAATATATAGAGAGAGATAGAATAGGCTGGAGTGATGGTTCAGTGGTTAAAGACACTTGCTTGTGAGGCCCAGATTTGATTTCCCAGTACCCACATAAAGTCAGATGCACAAAGTGGCACATGCATCTAAAGTTTAGTTGCAATGGCAAGAGGCCTTGGTATATCACTATCTCTCTCTCTCTCTCTCGCTCTCTTTGCAAATAAATAACACACACACACACACACACACACACACACACACACACAAAGCTTCCCCTTTGGCCTCTTTCCCCCTCTCCTGGGCCTTCTTCTTCAGCCTCTCGCTCCCTCTTCTTGTCCCTTCCCTCTTCTACTTCTTGGTCCCTCTTTTTCTTAAAAAAATTTGGTTTATTGTTTAAAAAAAAACATTTTGGTGGTCTGCTGAGAAAAACTACACACTGGGCCCAGCCTGAGCTGGCACAAGCAGAGCCACAATGAGAGAATTCCCCACTCACAAAGTCAAAAACCTGAAGACAACAGGGACTGGATGGGCAACTCCTGAAGGAGAAGGTACCAGGGACCAGCCAAGCAGATCCTCAGCAGCTTCAGGCACCCTCCCCTTACTCAATGGCCAGCATCAGGAACCTCTGGAGAACTGGGATCCCCCGCCCCACAAAGGACCAGAGTCATCCTGTAGCCACACAGCATCCAGCACAGCAGATCTGAACAGCAGATTCATGGACCCAACCAGCCCAGCCAAGTCCAAAGCTTGACAAAGAGGGAACCAGCACAGGTGAGATGGAAGCCACCCTGAAAGGTAAAAGGGCCATCTACACTGGGGTGATGATACCTACTCCAAAGCCAGGTATATAAGCCTGTGCTGGAAGTGCTAATTGTACCTTCCATGTCAGGGCAGGTCATGTGGAGAGTTGATTGATGTGCTTTTGGTCAGCTTTGCCATTCTTAAATAAGCTGGGTATTAAAAGTGAAGTCGCTATTGATATCTCTTGATTTATTTATTTTTAATCCTTTTTTAAAATTTTTTATCCTTTTTGTCTTTTTCTTCTTTCTTAGGGGCAAAGTCTCACTATGTCCCAGGACACCCTGGAACCCATAAATATAAATTAGGAATCTCAGCTTTCCAGTTGACAAGATTAAGGGTGTGAGTTAACATACACCCCGAGGAATTTAGGCTTTGTTAGATTACCTGTTTAATCTTGCAGAAATGCTCTGCTGGTCTTGTTTATATGTATATATTCCCCAGTTGGAGATTAGAACTATATTTTGCTGCATCCAGCCTACTAGAATATTTGCACAGCAGGCAACTATAACTCATTGGGTCACTTCTGTGGAAAGCCTCACCTGACACACTAGGCTCCCATCCTGAAGATATAGAACTTCTGATCTACACGTCTAAGAATACAGCAGCTAATTAGAAAACACAAGCACTGAAGTAACTGAAGATGTAAAAATCTCTACATTATAATAGAAGAAACAAAAAAAAAATCAAGGCAACATAATTCCACCAAAATTATAAATCCATAAAAAATGACCTCCAGTGAGACTGATTTAGGACAAAAAAAAAAAAAAGCCTGACAAAGAATTCAGAAGAATGATTGTAACTATATTCAAAGAAATCAAAGAAAACAAACTCTAGAAAGAGAACACAAGAAACTAACTTAAGGAAATGAGGAGGTTGATATAAGATATAAATAAGGAAATAGAAATAATAAATACCAATCAGAAATGCTTGAAATGAAAAACATAGTAAGTCAAAGACAAAACTCTGTAGAAAGTCTTACCAGTAGAATGGATCAAGGAAAGGACAGAATATCTAGCCTGGAAAACAAGGTGGCAGAACTAGAACAGTCCAACAAAGAGAAGGACAAACTAATAGGAAGGTATAAATGGGAATTTCAAGATATTTGCGACACCATGAAGAGAACAAACATAAGAACTCAGGATATAGTAGAGAGAAGAATTTCACACTAAGAGCACTGTAGATCTTTACAAAAAATCGTAGAAGAGAATGTCCCCCAAATAGGTAAAGTGGTGCCAATGAAGAAAAGGAAGCATTTAGAACACCAAACAGACAAAACCAGGAAAGAACCTCTCCCCACCATATTATAATTATAGTACTGAACACACAAACCAAAGAAAATATATTGAAAGCAATAAGAGAGAAGCATCAAGTAAAATATAAAGGCAAGCACATCAGGATAACAGCAGATTACTCAACGCAAACCTTAAAAGCCAGAAGGGCTTGTAGTGATGTATTCCAAGTTTTGAAAGACAATTGTCAACCAAGATTACTATGCCCAACAAAGCAATCCATCATAATTGAAGGAGAAATTGAAGGATTTTTCCACACCAAATACTGGCTAAAAGAATATGTCTACCAAGCCAGCTCTTCAGAAAATACTTGAAGGGATCTTTCAGACTAAAGAGAACGAAAAGCACCCACATGAGAAAACAGGAAAAATAAACCATATTCAAATTAATAGGTAATACAAGTGTGATGGCCTGATCCAGGTGTCCCCCACAATTGAATGTGTGAGCTGTGTTGTTGGGGGACGGGCTTATGAGTTTATAGCCAGCTTCTCTTTGCCAGTGTTTGGCACACCTTCCTGACACTGTATGCTATCTGCTGTGGTGGAGGTGATGTCTTCCCTCTGCTCATGGCGTCATTTTCCCTGCTATCATGGAGTTTCCCCCTCAAGTCTGTAAGCCAAAATAAACGCATTCCTCCATAAGCTGCTTTGGTTGGGTTCTTTTTTGTGTAGCAATGAGCAAGCTGTCTACAACAAGAGAGAAAAGAAAAAAACAAGAAAAACTACAGAAGCAAGAAATGGCAAGAATAAATACCTTTCAATAATAACTCTTTTTTTCCCTTCAAGGTAAGGTCTCGCTCTAGTCGAGGCTGACCTGGAATTCACTATGTAGTCTCAGGGTGGCCTTGAACTCACGGCAATCCTCCTACCTCTGCCTCCCAAGTGCTGGGATTAAAGGCGTGCGCCATCACACCTGGCTTAATAATAGCTCTTAACATCAATAGCCTCAATGCCCCAACCGAAAGACACAGATTTGCAGAGTGGATGAAAAGGCAGAATCTTCCCCCACCCCCCCAAAAAACTGTCTGCTGCTCACATAACTCATAGCCGTCCATACCATGGAGGATTCTAGAAATCCAACTGAGGAGAGCCCTCAGTGGAATGATTGCAGAGAGGAAGTAAACAGGAGGTACCAACATAAGACTTGTACATAGAGTTTCTACTTATCAATAATAATAATAATAATAATAATAATAATAATAATAATAATAATAATAAAGGGCAGGATCCTAGCTACAAATGTTTACATTTGTATGTGAGTTGGAGTAAAAGTCAGTAGTAGAGGCCAGAAAGCAAGAAAGGGGTTATAAGGGAGGAAGGAGAGAGGAGACTAAAGGGGAGGGTACTGTATATATGTAAGTAGATGAATCTTTTAATGGGGGTGCAATGGCCTAAACTGGGTCAGGGATTAAGTAAAGGAAGGATTAATCAAAATTTAAGAGGTTTATAATAAGCCATGTGGAAACCTACTTCTTTGGATAATGGTACACCCAGGAACTAGAGATTGTTACTAGAAAAATTTCAGTGCCGGTGAATTGTTGGTCAGGGAGTTTCTTGGGGCCCCCAAAAACATGACAGGCCATTGCCAAGGCTCTTTGGTGCCCACCAGAACTATATGGTAAAATCCTACTAATGAAGACCACACATGCTTCAGCTACAGGTCACTAAGAGCTGAGCTGGAAAAAGCTATGGTTGCATGCAGCCCTATGGGAGTGAGAAGTCATCTTTGGTGGTAAACAGCAGTGGATGCTGCAAGCCTTAAAATTGGCCATGCAGGCCAAATGTGCCAATTGGTTTAACAGTGGCATGTCTGCTATGGGGGAAACCATCCACTCTTTAATTGGACAGGAGGTCCGCTGCATGGGAGGGAATACATTCCAGGTACTGAAGTTCTCATCAAAAGCTTATAACAGGGGAGGTCATGAGCCCTAGGAGAGTTAACGCCTGCTGTTGTCTAGCTAAATGCCCACAAAACTGCCATATAAGCACCTTTTCAAAGGGGCATACCTATATATTAATACTATTCTCACTTTTGGCCAGAGAAACTTCTCTTTTCAGATGGCAGTGACCACTGGGATGACTCAAAATAGTGCCGAGAAGAAGTTAACAGTGGAGTGTTCAGCACTGGGACATCGGAATCACATCTTCCAAGTCTCAGGGTCCATTGCAGAAGAGGTGGCAGAAAGATTGTAAGAGTCAAAGGAAGGGTAAGACTGCTTACAGTATGATCTTTCAGACACAAAATGGCATTGGTATTCCTGAATTTGAAGTGCCTGATAATACCTACACAAGACCTCCATAATAGGAGGAAAACATGATGTTATTGAAACAAAACAGAGAATAATTGAGGGGGATAGGATGGAGCGAGGATTTGCAAGGGAGAAAGTAGAGTAGGGAGGAAATTTTCATGGTGTATTGTCTATAATTATGGAAGCTGTCAATAAAAAGTTAAAAACAAAGAAACAAGAAGAAATGTGTCTGTGTCCAAATGCTTCCTTGCCTGTGTCATCTACGCAACTCTCCCAAACTATCTTCCCACTGCTGTTTCTCTATTAGAGCACTTGCCACTGTGTAATCAGGGACTACAGCTTATTTACTTTTGCATCCTCAGTGCCAAGAACATGGCAGATGACCTATCTGGTGAGTAAATGAGAGAGTTCAGGAAAGTAGTTCTGCCCATAAAATACAACTCTCATGAAGGAGAGTGCTGGAGTTCAGTTGGAACCTCAGTCACTTGACAGTTTTCCTTCCCTCTGATCTTTTGTACTCAGCTAAACACTGTCTGTCCGAAAGATAAGCAACCATTGCATGGAAACTGCAGACAAACTAAGAATTCCTTGAAACACAGTAAGAAAAGAGAGGATGGTGTTAAAATGTCCTTTATCATTCTTGGATTTTTATAGTCTCTTAAGACAGAACGTTAGAAATCAGGCTTGAAAGGCTAACCCTCCCTCCCTATTACAGTGACTTACCTTTCAATCTAGCATCTCCCCCAAAGGCACCACAGCCCCAATTCCCTGTGGCTACTGCAGAAAGATTCTCAGGAGGAACTCCAGGACGGAGAAATCCACAGTAAGCCTGCAGGATAAAAGAAGTATCATGAATGAGCAGACACTAACAAAGCCCCCATACTGTCTGCTGAACTAGGATTGCATCCATTACCAAGCTTGTGTTCCCACTCTCTCATTTTTCTTTTTTGAAATAGGGCCGATGTAGAGGGACAACAAAGAGAAAAGCCTGGATTATACATGGAAGAGCAAATGATAGATTTTAGTATTTATTTGTTTTGATGTTGGGCTAATCAAATCCCTTAAGCCAAGTCAAGTCTTAGTTTCCTTATCTAATTGAAATGAACAGAAATGGGAAAACTAGGGATATATCAAGAACCCTGTTTTACAAAGAACTAAAACTACCAGCAAAAACACTTATTCAAAATGCTTAAGTGGGCTGGAGAGATGGCTCAGCAGTTAAGGCACTTGCCTCCAGTGCCTAAGGCTGCGGGTTCAATTCCCCAGTACCCACATAAGCCAGACCCACAAGGTGGTGGCCCTGGTGTTCTCTCTCTCTCTCTCTCTCTCTCTCTCTCTCTCTCTCTCTCTCTGCTTGTAAATGAATAAAATATTTTAAAAAATGCTTAAGTGGAAGACACTTTATCCACTGACCAGCTCCCCAACCCCCTTAATAACATTTTTATCTGTACAAATACCCAAGTCAGAAACATTTAAAATAAAATGAACCAATTACATTTCAGCTACAATAGCCAGACTAGAAGTCTCTATTATCACAGCTCTGTTTAAAGCTAAAATATTTAAAAGTACAATATATCCTGAGTTTGCTATGTGTGAATTAAATGAAGTACTCTCTTCTCTAATTTTTTTTTTTTTTTGAGGCAGGGCTTTACTCTAGCTTGGCTGTGGTTCAGGCAGTTGAACTCACTGATAACCTCCTACCTTGAGTGCTGGGGTTAAAGGTGTGAACCAACACATCCACATTAAGAGGTCATTTTATAAAGGAGAAGGTCACAGTTTAAGATCTCAGAGCTTCTGATTTTCTTTGCTCTCAGCCTAGTCAGTCTTTCTGCCTCTTATCGGTTCTTAGTTTAGTGAAACTATCTGACTATATTAACGGGTTTAATATAACAGCAAAGAAAATCTCCTTGAAGTTCTCTTAGGTATCAAAGACTAAAATATAGCCTGTATATAATACAAAGTAAAATTAATAAATGATCTGTGACAAATATTCCCAGAGAAAAACCAAGGATGAAGAAAGATGTTTATGTGAAACCTACACATAGAAATATAGTAAATTGCTCTCTGAAGTTTCCAAAAAGGTATAAAAATATATTTTACACTGCCTGGATGAATTAACAAGGCTATTTCTTCTAGCCCCTCCTAGGTTGTAAATCCTGACAGACATTAATTATAAGTTGGTGCCTTACCATTATTCATACTGTGGTACAGAGCTTATGTAAGAACTCACAAATTACCTGCATAATCAGATGCGTGGAGCTTTTGAAAAATCTCTTTCAGGTCAACAATACCAGGGAGCTCTATTTAGAAGGGGGCTTAAAGAATCTGACCTTATAAGAACAAGAGGAGAACAGCCCTCTGTCAAAATAAACATAACTCTTCCACTATCTCCTGTCAATTTTCTCTCATGGACCTAAACAGAAAGGATTAACCTTAACCTTCCAAGTTCATGTTCTGGTCTTACATTTTTAGAATGATTTTAGTCTCTTCCTCACTACTATAATCATCCTGGCAGGAGAGACAATAATCTAAAGATAGATACTTATGCCCCTGTGTTTGGCTATCAAACTACTGAAACAATGAACCCTAAAGAATTAAAAGCTCCCTCAGGAGTCTCATGCTGCAGAAAAGGCTGAAGTCCTGGTGCCAGCCAGAGAAGGAACTTGCTTCCCAGGAAGAGATTTCACACAGCTGTAGGAGGATTGCTGTGTTCAAGGCCAGCGAGGTTATAGAAATTTCACATGGATCTCATTGGATCACCTTACAGAACAGACCAGAGCCAAGACAATGATGGGTCAGTGATGGACAGAACTGCTGAGTTATGTATACCTCTTGCCCTCTATTAAAGCATCAACCTCATGTCAGGAATCCAAGGAGGGGCTTGAGGGCCCTTTATTTGCTCTTATACTAATGTAGTCACAAAGAATAAATTTTCTTTCTCTGCTTTCCACCATTACTTGTGGTGGCATATTTAAATGGCATATTTAATTGGGATAGTGGATGAGCCTAGATTGCTGGGACTGTCAAAGCCCAGGTGTCTACCCTAAAAGTTCTGGTAACACTTTTTGCCTCTAAATAACTGGGGGCTAAGTAACTTGATGAGCAAAAATAGCTTAATTCGGTGAAGTTATGACTTAACGATGGAGAATTAGGAACATTTCAATTATTGTTAGTAAAATCTAACATAACATGTCATATTTTGGGCTGGGACGATAACTGTGGCTAAAGGTGCTTGCTTGTAAAACCTGATGGCTCAGTCTTGATTCCCCAGCACCCACATAAAACAGGATGCAAACACACACATACATGCTGGCAAATAATAAATAAATTAATTAATTTATAAAAAGGGGGTGCTTAGGATATGTCTCAATGGTTAAAGGTATTTGCTTAAAAATCCTGCTGGCCCCTGTTCAAATCCCAAGCCACCCATGTGAAGCTAGATGGGCATTCATCTGCAGTAGCAAGAGATCCCTGGTACACACACATACACACACATGCAAACAAATAAATCAAAAAAGATATATTTTCTTGAAAATTACCTACGTTGAAAAAGGGCCAAAACAGAACCTATGAAGCTAAAACTAAGCTACATTTAGTGATCAGTTCAAATAATATCTGACATTTTAAAAAATTAGGAAGAAATTCAACGATTTAGAATTACACAGTAATTAGGTACACAGAGGTATTCAGAATAAGTAATATAAAGTTCTTTTATTCTGTTAAAGCCAGGCATTTATAAGGTCAGAAAGAGAGAGAAGTATAATTGTCCTTCAATATCATTTGAAGTAGTAGTTCCAAGACACTGTTGTGGATATTAAAATCCCTGGGTGCTCAAATCACTTAATTAAGCTGGTGTGCTGTTTTTATATAGCCTCCACAGTATCCATGTATACTTTAAATTACTCTAGATTACTGATAATACCAAATACAATGTAGATCCTATGCAAATAGTTGTTATACTATTTAGGGAAAAATAAAAAGCATGTACATGTTCAGAATGGATGGATTTTTTTTTTTTTAAGCATGGACTCACTCTGTAGCCCAGGCTGTCCTGAACTAACTATAGAGACCAGGCTGGCCTTGAACTCATGGTGATCTACCTGTTTCAGCCTATTAAATGCTGGGATTTTAGGTATGAGGCAACATGTCTGACTTGGAGGGCGAACCCAAAAGATAGGAAGGGCCAACTGTGGTAAGATGAGCTGAGTCCACTTAAGAAGGTCTGCCCAAGCTCATCACTTCTTCAGGAAGTCTAGAGATCCCTTAAATGCTAGAGTGCAGGGTGGTGCCATAAACCATGCGATCCTTCTCTTACAGTAGAAGTGGAGCTTTCATTAGGACTAGTTCTCATGAGCTCCACATTGGCAAATATTTTCCCCCATCACAGTCAGAATGCTCAGAGATGATCTGAGAAAAAGAAAGTCAGCTTTAGCAGGGTGTGGTGGTGCACACCTTTAAACCCAGCACTTGGGAGGCAGAGGTAGAAGGATCGAAGCGAGTTTGATGCCAGCCTGGAGATAGAGTGTTCTGGGTCAGCTTGGGCTAGAGTGAGACCCTACCTTGAACCCCCCTCAAAAAAAAAGAAAGGCAGCTCTAACTTTGGTCACATCCTAATCCAGTGTCACCTGATGTTTCACAACACAACAATGCATTTTCCTGAGTATTTTTTTTTAATTTTTTGGTTTTTCGAGGTAGGGTCTCGCTCTAGTCCAGGCTGACCTGGAATTCACTATGTAGTCTCAGGGTGGCCTTGAACTCATGGCAATCCTCCCACCTCTGCCTCCCAAGTGCTGGGATTAAAGGCGTGCGCCACCACGCCCGGCTTTTCCTGAGTATCTTAAAAAGAGGACAGCATCAATCCCTCAGGACATTAAGTAAAAGAAATCAATGACCACTCAAATGTCAGAATGAGTTTAGGTGAGAGGGAAGGGGGGGATTGGAGATTCTTTTTTTTTTTAGTTTTTTGAGGTAGGGTCTCGCTCTAGCCCAGGCTGACCTGGAATTCACTATGTAGTCTCAGGGTGGCCTTGAACTCATGGCAATCCTCCTACTTCTGCCTCCCAAGTACTGGGATTAAAGGCGTGCCCGGCTTGAGATTCCTGAAGACTATACAGGAGAGGAGAGTGTTACAGTGTTAGAAAGTGAGAGAGAGTGAGAGTGAGAAAGAGAGAGAGAGAGAGAGAGAGAGAGAAAGAGAGAGAGAGAGAATGCACCAGGGCCACAACCGTGTGGGTCTGGCTTACCTGCGACCTAGGGAATTGAACCCAGGGCCTTAGGCACTGGAGGCAAGTGCCTTAACCGCTGAGCCATCTCTCCAGCCCTAAAAATATTTTTATTTAAAAAATTTTATTTAAATTTATTTGCAAGCAGAGAGAGTGGGGGTAGAGAATAAGAATGGGTATACCCCAGGGCCTCCAGCCACTGCAAAAGAACTCCAGACACATGTGCCACTGAACATCTGGCTTTATGTGGGTACTGGGAAATCAAACCTTGGATGTTAGACTTTGCAGACAAGCACCTTAACTTCTGAGCCATCTCTCCAGACCCTGATTAGCTTTCTTTTTAAGCTTAAGTTTAGTAATAACTCCATTTCAAATCGTGATCATTAATGAACAAATCCATAAAAAAGCTAATAGTGGCAATCCACTTTGTTCAGTTTCTATCCAACAAGGCTTCATGAAATGTATTCATTAGGACTGGGGAGATAGCTCAGTGGTTCCCATGGAAAACCAGATACACAAAATGATGCATGCATCTGGAGACTGTTTGCAGTCACCAAGAGGCTGTGCCAAGCCCATACTCTCCATTTCTCTGTCTTTCTTACTCTCTCAGCTAAATAAAAAATATTTTAAAAATGTTTATTACATAAGTTCACCTAAACAAGTCTACCATGGCCAAGTACAACTTTTTACCAGTGATTTTGGAGTCAGAAATATTTCCAACACCAATATCCAATATATATATCAACCAGCTGATTTCTCACAGGATTAAAAATAGCTTCATAATATCAGGTACAGTGAGAATGATTCCTTCCTTATAAAGACCAAGTCTACTTGCAGGTGGTGATATGAGTCTCATGGGATAGGTACAGCCTGATGAAGAAGACTTCCTCCAGGGGTAATAAACCACTTTGAGGCATTTCCCTTTTAATTTTTACCTGGTGAGTAATGCCTACAAGTAGCATATAGGACACTGAAATTCAAAGATCCGCGCTGCATCTATGGTCTTCTCCTTGGCTGCTTCATTTAAAAGTGTACTACTATTCCTCCTGTCTGTCTGGCATGAAAAAAACTTACCCAAGTTATTACCAGGGTGATTTAAAAAGACATCTGTTTTAAACCTAGGTTTATAAAATATGAGATATAAAACATTATTCTAAGTTGTACTTCTAATTTATGTAAAGTTCTTATTGCTTATGCCAAAATTCATGAATCTTTAAATGTCACTAATAAAGTATAGAATGTTTTAATTTAGAAGACCCCCCCCTTTTTTTTTTTTTTGGTTTTTTTGAGGTAGGGTCTCACTCTAGCCCAGGCTGACCTGGAATTCACTATGTAGTCTTAGGGTGGCCTTGAACACATGGGTGATCCTCCTACCTCTGCCTCCCGAGTGCTAGGATTAAAGGCGTGCGACATCACGCCCGGCGAAGACCCCAAATTATTTTGACTTGTTTTAAAAATTAAGCTGTTGGGGGCTGGAGAGATGGCTGAGCAATTAAGGTGCTGGCCTACAAAGCCTAATGGCCTGGGTTTGATTCCCTAGTACCCACATATAGCCAGAATGCACAAAGTGGTACAAGTATCTGGAGTTTTTTTGCACTGGTGGGAGGCCCTGGTGTGCCCATTTTCTCTTTCTGCTTGCAAATAAAAAAATATTTTTAAAAAGTTAAGCTGTCAACGATATTTAACAAATATTATGTCGTGTCTTTTGTTTTTTTAGAAAAGAGAAAACAAATTATTTGCTGAGAGAAACAAAATTTGGTAAGTACAACAGTGAAAGAAAGAACATTTAGGGCTGGAGAGATGGCTCAGCGGTTAAGGCACTTGCCTCCAGTGCCTAAGGCCCCAGGTTCAATTTCCCAGGATCCACATAAGCCAGACCCACAAGGTGGTGGCCCTGGTTCTCTCTCTCTCTCTCTCTCTCTCTCTCTCCTCTCTGCTTGAAAATGAATAAATAAAATATTTTAATAAAAAAAAAAAAAAAGAAAGAACATTTAATTCAGAAGTGGTGGTGTAAGCCTGCAATCACATCACTCTGGAGGGAGAGGCAGGAAAATTGTGAGTTCAAAGCCATATGGCAAGACCTTACTTCAAAAGAAAATAAAACAATAAAAGGAATATACAATTATTAGTTACCTTTCCATATGCCAGGTCCTCAACCAGGCTTTCTCAATGCTCATAACATGGTGACTCTGGGAATTTCATAAATACATTAGGGAGTATCCTTGAATTTCCTTGAAATAGCATATCAGATAGGAAAGAATACGGAAGCTACAGTAGTTACTTTGTTCTCAAAAAGAAGGAGGCACAGACACAAGATAGCTCTTTTGTAGGCAGTCAGCCATGGACAGAGGCTCAAGGAGAACATTGATATTACCCTGCCTGCCCTGGCAGGACTGCAAGCAATTCCCCCGCAGCAGTTTCCTGCTTCTTCAAACTTAGCATACCTGTGGGCTAATGCCTGCTGAGTCCACCAACCAATCAGGTCTCTTGCTTATACACCTGAGTCTGATGACAAGCTCAATCTAATTGGATGTTTAATCCATAAATGGGCCTGACACGTGTGTGTAAATCTCTTGGCCTGCTCTTTACTCTCCTGGTCTTTGTCTCCAGGCCCCCACTGGTAAGCTCTCTTTATCCACGTGCTTTCTGCCTTGTTTTGGGTGTCTCCTTGCTTTGCTACATGTATGATCTCTGTTTTAACCTGATTCTTTCACCATCTCTCAATCCACTTGGATCTCTTATGCACAGGAAATGTTTTGATTTGGACTCATACTTTGCTGGTGTGTGTGTGTGAGTTAGAGAGTGAGAGTGAGAGAGAGAGAGAGAGAGAGAGAGAGAGAGAGAGAGAGAGAGAGAGAGAGAGAGAGAGCGCGAGCGAGAAACACACTCAACTTTCCCCCTACATGGAGACATTCCCTCTCCCCAATGCTGCCATCCATTTTGTCTTGGGCTTCTTGCTAGTCTTCCCTCTGGATCTTAACTCTACTTAAAATAAACCTAATAATTCATCATTTACCCTTCTCAGAGTCCATGTTTTCAATTCTTTGCTATCTTGGATAAGTAACCAAAAATTGGGGTCCCAGAGTTTAGGATTACCTGCATCTTTATGGAATTTAATCCCTTCCGGGACCCAGAAGTCCTGCATCAAAAATTAATGAGAACTGCAAGGAGACAGCACACACTTGCAGGAGATTGTGTGTTTACCAAAGACAAGGGATACTTAGCAACTTAAGACTAAACAAAGCAGAACAATCCAGAAGGTCATATCCAGTTATAGTAATCTCTATTTGGGAAAATGTACAAAAGTGAATTGAGGTGTAGCTCAGTGATACACTTTTTTTTTTTTTTTGCTTTTTTGAGGTAGGGTCTCACTCTAGCCCAGGCTGACCTGGAATTCACTATGTAGTCTCAGGGTGGCCTTAAACTCAAGGCAATCCTCCTACCTCTGCCTCCCGAGTGCTGGGATTAAAGGCATGCGCCACCACGCCTGGCTAGCTCAGTGATAAGCTGATTGGCACATGCAAGGCCCTAGATTCTCACTAGTACAAGAGAAGGAGAGGGGAAGGAGGAAGAGGGAGAGAGGAAAAAGAGATAAGTGGGGTGTTCAGCTTTGGGACCCAAGACAGGTTAATCAACTTCTTGAGACAGAGTTATTATCTCCAAATTATAGGTAAGAATAGTGTCTCTGCCCTGCTGTATCTGGAAACAAAATCAGCTCCCAGAAGGGCAGCCTGGGTAATGCCGAAAGGTGTTGCACAAGCTGCCAGGGGAACCAGACCGACGATATTCTGAAAGAGCAGGAGAACATCTTCAAATTACACCAACCAATGGCCTGAAAATGCAGAACACACTGCTATATGGCACAGACAAGCAAGTCAAGAATTACCCAACTGTGCAAGAGTGGCGCTCAACCTAGGTGGATAATCAACAGCTGGCTAACTGGCTATGAAATCCGCTCAGAGGCAGGGAACCCCTGACTGGTACCAGGACCCAAGGCAACCTTGAATCAGGACCAAGAACTCCATCTCTGTGGGAAAGTCCTCACTAACCATAGGTTCTCAGAAAGGCTACACCCTCCAAATGCTCACCAACCTAGCAATATTTGTCTCAATTGACCAATAATAATCTTACTCTCCGCTGGAGACTGTATTTTTCAGAACTGGGAACAACCAAACTCCACCAAAGGGACCTGATTTGACCAGGGATGGGGGTGGGGGGCACCCAAGCAGGAGATGATCCATTTAGAGCCCTAACTTAACCTCTAAGGAAGTGGGATGATGAGCAAAAGAGCTATCCCCACAGCAAGGTAGATAACCTAGGGAAGGATAATGGAGACAGGCACCAAAGGTGCCCAAAATTGTCCAAAACACAAATTTAGAGACTCTTAAAAACCTAATAACTATGCAAAATTTAAACTTACCCACTATGACTCAGGGAAATTTGCAGAAGAGGGGGCGAAAAGAATGTTAAGAGTCATGGGGTGGGGGAGAACAACAAATGCATAAAAGGGAATGTCATCCTGGATTCAATGGCTTTATTTAATAACCTGTGATACTGAGCATGCTGTTGTGCTAATATATATATAATTTTAAGCCAATAAAATGTTAAAAAAAAAAAAGAAACAAAAGAATAGTGTTTGTCTCCTGGGGTGGTTAAAATTAAATCAAAGAATGCAGGCTTGTATACTCAGCTACTGGGAGGCTGAGGATGGGTAATCACTTGAGCTTGGGAGTTCAAGGACAGCCTGACTGACATTACAATAGCATGTTTTGAGAAAACAAAATTAGACAATGAATTTAGAGTGTTAACTGGTGGTATAACACATAGTGAGTAGTCAGTCATTTTATTGCTACCTATAATACATTGAAAAAAATCATCTATTTGCTTTTGACTAAAAAAACCCATATTTTAGAAGTCTTAAGTGAGACTTAAACTGTATACGGATATATGTAACAGCCGATAGAGACCATGGATGATATGCTTTAAAAAACAATCTGCTTCATGTGCTTCTTTTTTGTACTATCGGACTTACAGGATTTACCAGGCTTTCTTTTAGCACTTAAAGGTTATTTAGAAAAGAGCTAACAATTTGTAACATTTTGAATGATTTGAGATAATGTACTTACAGAATTTCTAAAACATTTATCCTAAAAAAAAACACCCTGCATTAACATGTCTAAGAAATTATGTGCCTCATCACTGACCAAGTTATCTGAAAAAAGTTATTTCTGACATATTCCTGTAAGGCAAGCAGTTTGCCAGGCACTACCTGATATGAATGACATGAAATTCCTCTTTCTATGACAAGGATAAGATTCAGTTTTTTAAAATATTTTATTTATTCATTTTTAAGCAGAGTGATAGATACAGAGAGAGAAAGAGAGAGAGAGAGAGAGACAGAGAGACAGAGAGACAGAGAAAGAGAGATCCAGGTCCACCACCTTGTGGGTCTGGCTTATGTGGGACCTGGGGAATTGAACTGGGGGCCTCGGGCACTGGAGGCAAGTGCCTTAACTGCTGAGCCATCTCTCCAGCCCAAGATTCAGTTTTTGTAAAGTAGATCTTACAATATTTATTTGTCTATATTTTATAAATAAATGAACAAATGTTTCAATGTTGGTAATAATTACAATTAATATATTCATATATATGCTAGCATACGTACATTTATAAAAAAAATATGTTCTGGTACGACTGCGTATAATAAAAGTATGATCTAGTCATAGGAAACTTTTAAAAAGATCCATTTGTGCCCAAAGATAAATATTAAAAATATTTTACTTGTGGATAATTTATTTAAAAATAAAACAGCCGGGCGTGGTGGCGCACGCCTTTAATCCCAGCACTCGGGAGGCAGAGGTAGGAGGATTGCCGTGAGTTCAAGGCCACCCTGAGACTACAGAGTGAATTCCAGGTCAGCCTGGGCTAGAGTGAGACCCTACCTCGAAGAAAAAAAAAAAAAAAACACAAGAACAAACAAAAAAAAACCCATAGCTCCCATAAGTATATAAGAGCATAAGCTTTATCCATAAAATGGAAAAATTTTCAACTTGTTATTAATATACTGTACAAATATGGTTAAGCACATTTTTGTTTTACCTTCCTTTCCTATTCCTTCCCAAACCACCTTCTGATCATATACTAGTCTTCCAGTATCAATGAACATGTGACAAATTTCCACAGACATGTTTATGTGAGGAACAGCTGAGGAAAATCTGAAGATAAATCTCCTTCATACTTGATATGCACTATCATAAAACATCTTGGGCTGAGGAATTGCTTCAAGGTGAAAATTTTCAACAGTGAAAGCAGGTTTATATTTATCTTTTTTTAAAAAGAGTTCTGGGGATTGAACTCAGAGCCTTGTGTGCTAGCACTTGACTATCAAGCTACATTACCAGCCCATAGCATTTAAAATGTACCCAACTATATGCAAAAGATACTATTTGATACAAAACTAACTTTTAAAAAATATTTATTTGCAAGCAGAAAGAGATAGAAGAGAGACAGATAGAGAACAAATTCCAGATGCATACACCACTCTGTGCACCAGGCTTTATGTGGGTATTGGGGAACTGAATTCAGGTTCTTACGCTTTGTAGGTACATACGTTAACCTTTGAGCTATCTCTTCAAGCCCCAAGACTAACTTTTGATGTCAGGTATGAGAGAAACTTATAATTGCTAATATATAAGCATGTAGTCTTTTTCTAAGGCACTGCCTTTTATTTGATTTCTGTGTGTAGGGGTGTGTGTGTGTGTATGTGTGCGCAGCACACGCGAGTGTGTGCATAATATGCATGGGTGTGGAGGCCAGAGGTTGGCTGTTTTCCTCAATTATTTTCCATCTTAATGAGACCGGGTTGGTTACTAAACCTGGAGCTCACTATTTCAGCTAGACTAGCTAGTAAGAAAGCTTCAGGAATCCTGTCTCTGCTTAGAGCTAGGGTTATAGATACACAACCATGCAGTGCATTTACATGGGTGTTGGGGATCCAAACTCAGGTCCTCATGTTTGAACAGCAAACAACTGAACCATCTCTCCCCAGACCCTGAGGAATTCCTTTAAAAAAAGTTAAAAGTGATATCTGTTATGTAAGTTCAACTTTAGAAAACAGTATACCATTTAAACTTTTTGAGGTTTGTTTGAAAACCCTAAATATTAGAATGGTCTAACAAATATATATATACACATACACACACACATATGAAAATAGGTTCATCAACAAATTAGCTTCTGAATTGGCTGGGAAATATGTCAAATTATGTTTAAAATACCTACTAAATTATAAGGGTAGGAAAGCCTTTTGGTTTATTTGGGTGTTTATACTCAAAGCTGTTGTCATTATCAGAGGCTTTTTTTATAGGGGCCTGCAGATGTGGTCTGGTAAAACTACAAAACTTGCTACCTCGATAAACAAACAATATCTCTACAACCAAATCCTATATTGGTGGGAGCACCAAACAATGGTTTTCACAATTGAGCTAATTTTCTTGTCTATGAAAATAATTTGAGGCTACTTTGATACAATGTATTCTTATGATTATAGTGGTGAAGACTTTAGTTATGGCTCACTTTTATATTTCTGAACTATCAAAAGACGATAACAATTATTATCAGGTAGCACTCAACATCCAGAACATAAGAGTTGCCATCATAAATATGTCCAATTGCTAAATCAATAAATAATAAACATTATGTTCACTGCTCAAAAAATGGAACAATAATTAATTTGATTTTTTCTTTTTTGTTTAGCTATTTTAATCCTGATGGTACCTATACCCTGTAGAGAAAATATCATGGTATAGACCTTAAAAAAAAGCTCAGGGCTCATTTGTTTCTATATGGTTTTACAATGATAATGTTCTCCAAAGCAGCTAAAAGTACTTGACAAGATAAATGCATGTGTGTGGTTTAACATCAAGCAATAGCATATCTGGCAAGCTGAGCCAGTAATCAAACAATTACAAAATGGAAAGTACATCTTGTACAAGCTGACAGAGCCATTAAATCAGGAAAGCTATGGACAGATATAATGACACTGCAAGAATTACCACAAAGCATTAATTTTAGCATTAATAAAATGGCAGTAAGTAGATGACAGCTGCCAGATGAACTGAGAAACAAGGTTACTGGCCTTGTTAAGCTCACGTCTCATTTTCTCAGGCACAAACTGATCGAGGTAGCGTCTAAAGTGAAGAGCATCGATGGCAACAATTTCAGTGCAGCGTCGTTGCCAGTCATCCCTGGGATGAAACAGAAAGGGGAGAAAAATGGGGAACAGATAGAATCCTTGAAATATAGCACTTGTAGGAGTCAGGTTATTTACACTTTGTCAGTGTTAAGATATTAAAAACAAACAGTGACCACAGGTCCCAGCAAAGCAGAAGGGCAGAAAACCATTATATTTTTAGATCCCGAGGTATACATATTGTGAGCTGCTGGGCATTAAGTGGTAAAATGAAAAACCAAGAGATAACTTCATTTATAGTGACCCTCAGAGGGTAAAGAATTTGGGAGGAAACAAAAGAAATACCTACTTTTGTTCCCCTCTAATAGTATAGACATGGCATTTGTAGGAAAACTCTTTGTTTTCAGAGATCTGTTCTAAACCACTGAGATATAACATCACCATATATTGTTCAAGAAATAATCTTGTGAAGTCAACTGTTATAAAAAATGTTTAACAATCTAGCACAACATTCTAAACTGTGCTTAACTGCCAACTGAAAAAAAGCTATTTTTAAAAAGAAAAAACATTAAAGCAGACTAAACACATTGTTTATAGAAATAGGAAGGACTAGCTGAGATCATAATTTTGGAAATGCATAGAATTCCAAATATTTAATCTCATAATGAACTTGCATATACTGATGGCCCAGTAACTCTTCATACTAAAGTGTAATAATAGAAACCTTTCTATTTGTTAGTCTGCAGATAATTACTGGGAATAAACATCCACATAGATAAGTGTTTTATTACAAGTACATACTTTACAAAATAAAAAGAAAGAAACCAGATGCTGGACTTGAGACATTACACAGAATAAGTCTGTGACATAGATAAGTCTAGATGGGCAACAGCTGAGTCCTCTGGCTTTCTCATTAAAAAACACAACACAAAATAACACCCATTACTCCCTGGCAAAATAAGCTTTCTACACCATTTAGTGGGTAAGCAAGGATGTCAAAGTATGAAATCTGTATAAAGAAGAAAGAGAGGGGGCTAGAGAGATGGATCAGTGAATACAGCATTTGCTGAGTTCAGATTCTTAGACCCCACAGTAGAAGCATTAGAGAAATCCCATCTATAATCCCAGAGTGCTTCGGGTGAGAAGGGAAGTGGAGTGTGCCCACGCTGACACACCAGCCCCCCAACCTCCAATAAATTAAGTAACAAAAAGAAGAGGTCAGCAGCAGCAAAATGTCCCAACATAGGTTTCCCCCATCTGTTATCACATAGAAACTAAGGACAACTAAATAAATTTCTCAAAGGCTTCAAGATCTAACTAGAACTGATTTACTTTGCACTTGGAAGTTAGCCTCCTTTGCTCTCAACTGGCAGCAAAAGAACTCTGCCCTGCTTGTTTTTGCTTCAGACTTTTGGCTTTTAATCTTCTCTGTTCTTTTCTTTGTTATATGGGACATGCTCATATTATTTTGACTTACAAAGAATCTTAAATACTGAATTGAAAAAGAAAAGTTCAATTGCTGTAAGGGACTCAAAGTACACTGAGGTCAAACCTACCCTCCTTTACTTTCAGCCACTTAATACTGAAGTCAGAAACACTCACTTTTCACTCCCATCTTCATGGCTCCGGGACCAACGGTAAGTTTCGGCATAGCCTGTGTACTCACTGTACTGTTCAGTACCTGAAACAAATAACCTGTCATTACTCACTTCATAGTCAATGGTGAAAGCATCCTCCAAAGTATGGGAGGAGACAGGAGGATCAGGAATTCAAAGTCATCTAGCTACACAATGAGTTTGAGGCCAGCCTGGACTATATGACATCCTGTTAAAGAAACAACACAAAAATTTCTTCAACTGAATAAAGAAAGTAGTGACCACAAAACTTGCTCAGTGGTAGAGCAGTTGCCTCACAAGTAGAAGGCCCTGTGTTCAGTCCTAGTACAGCAAAATGGACAAAATAAATAATAAACATACAAACAATTCAATTTTAAAAAAATGAGCAGACCAAAGAGAAATGCACTTTATAAGTGACTTACAAAGAGGCCACTAACAATGGAATCTAGCCAATTCAGAAATATGTATCTCAGGTAACCTATACTGATCTCACTCTCCGATGGAGATTCTATTTGTATTTTTCAGAAGGCAGCAAGAGACCTGTGGCTCCTCCAACCCTACCAACGAACCGCAGGCCGATAGCTGACATCCTGGCAAGAGATGAGCCACCCCAGACCTACCATGGAGGCTCCACATGGAACCCCATAGAGTGTGGTGGGATAAGCAAGAGACCTATATCCACAGCCAATCAGTCAACCCAGGATAAAACAGCCAGACAGATACCAACGATTTTCAACACAACCTAAAGCAGAAGTACAGAGGCACCTAAGACCTCAACAATAAAGCAGCCTTAATACTCACCCACCATGACTCAGGGAACTGAGTGAGTGGAAGAGGGGGCGGGAAGATTGTAAAAGCCATAGTGGAGGAGAATATCCAGAGACATCAGTAACAACATGTAGTACTCTGCTAATGAGGCATGGAGGAAGTAAGGCTTTGCTGAGTCTGGCAGGCTTCTGGGACAGTCTCCTTCTGAAGGAAGTTGAGGCAAATTCCGGGGGCCCCTGTAAATCTTAGCAATCCTGAAAACTCCAAAGCCCCTAGGCAGGCCACAAGATAAGAAGCAGATCAAAGCCTAACTTATTCTAACTGCAA
>PVHP010025564.1:0-25410 GCA_004024765.1 Zapus hudsonius | reverse complement strand
GAGCTTAGGAACAATGTATGTCAAAAGCAGATCATTTAGATTTCAAACTGTTGGTGACATAGGAGTTGGCAGTTATAATTGTAGGTAGAATTTCTGTGCAAAGAATGCAATTATCCAAACTGAATTTTAACCAGTACACCTGAACACTTCAAAAAATGTTTTTAATACCACACATAAATACCTCCTTTGTTCCATTTTTTCCCCCACTGGAAAGATACTGATTCCTAGGGTAGGTTGAGTTCCTGGGGTTCTGCTTTATTTCTGGCTTAGTAGGAAAAATGCCACCTGCTGAATTGCCAATCATCATCCTACAGAGTTCTCTGATCAGGCAAAGAAAACTATCATTAGGTACTTGATGGTTCTTAGTGGCATTTAATATCACAAATTTTTGTTTTCAAATACTTTTCATTAAGCATCAAACATTTCAGTTTCAAACATTTCTATCAGAGTCAAAACTTGAGACCACTGTCATCTATTCCTTTTTTTTTTATTTTTACCTCCATCAAGAAAACCAGGCTGACTCCTAGGCTATCCATGGTCCCCAGCCCCAAGGACTGATCCAGACTGCCCATGGAGGAGGATATCTAGCTGATTGGGGATGGGGAAGAGGGGCATTGGGGAACAGGGGATAACAACTCATTGTTTGCCCATTAAATAATGTAACTCCTTATGGACAATAAAAAAAATCCCTCCAATTTTATGAGACAGGTGAGAACTTCCTTCCCTTCACAGCAGCTGGGATGGAGGAGCAAGTGAACAGGATGCTGAATACTGAGTGCAACAAGAAAGCACTGTTGCCCATAACACATGAAGTAGACAGGAACATTTCTTCAAGAATTTTGAGGAAATCAAATTGTACTTTGAATATAATTGTGTTAAAAAGAAAAGTGCAGGCAAATTCCATTTAACAATCTAATTGAGTAAAAATCAATTTACTGATGGGGAGCCCTCAGAATAAGCAAAGTTTAGAGAACTCTGATCTCAAACATGGCCAGATAGCATTTATAAACATAAAATGGAAGGAAGGTACAGAAATAGTTTGATTGGTTATAGTTCAGTGTTCGCATCGAATAAATATGGTCTAATCGTTTGGTAACCTGTGACTATCCGAAGCTTGCTTGCTGTGATCAGCTGAAACTACTCCTAAATTGGATGGCAGTTTATTACATAGTAACCTATGGTGCCAAGACAACCTGAGGCCAATTTTAATTTTAAAAGTTATTTGATATCTATGCATTGAAACACTTTCATATACAAACTGAAAATGTTCCATATGCATTGACTTCACCTTCATACTTTAAAGAGCTAAATATTATGAATTATATCGCTAATATAATTAGCAATATGGAATCTAGTACACTAAAACCATGTCTTTACAGCTAACTCCTAACATTACAGTAAAATTCACAGTCCCTATTCTGCACCTATAGAATGCGCTACTATTTCCTTCATTTCTTATGTGGGACATTAATGAGACAAGTCATCCCAAAAGTTTGTCTTAAGTATTCATTGAGTTAAAATTCACAATGCTGGGTAAGTGCTTGCTACTATTACCTCAAAAGGGGCTATTCTCTTCCAAGAAACTCAAAGAAGATGTCCCCAGGCATTGACAACCAAAGGAAGAGAAATTCAGGCCTGAGAAAACAGAAACACTTATCTTATTCATATCTGCCTAAAAACTTTATCATTTCTCTAAGAAGACATGAAGTCAATATCAGAATTGCCCTGTACATTATATTCCATAAAATTATAATTTGTTTTACCTTTGGTTTTCATTAAAGTACTCACCCAAGTGTTACAAGAGGCTCAGCTCTTCTACTTCAGTAAAGATACAGTCAAGGTAGTCCTTTCTCATTCCAGTGCCCAGAGTAGACACAATAAGTTAAACATAGACTTGACATAGTTTTGTATCTTATGTTAATATTTTCATATAAAGATAGTAAGCATTGAGCAAGACTACCTCAAAAAATCAAGAGGAAAAATAGTGATCTTTGTTATGACATGTTTATACATATATGGCCTTGTATCTTCTCACTACCTTCCTCTCACGGCTCTACCCCATCCTCTTCCTTCCTCAGTATGTACTGGAATCTAGATTTGGCATATGAGAGAAAACAGGCAATATATTTTTTCTTCCTCCAACTCCATTGCCCACTATTAACGCAATCCTCTCTGTACACCCCTGCTTCTTTACAGTATTTATTAATCTTTTTTCAAAATAACTTTGGGTTTAAAATTTTTGAGAAGACAACAAGAAGGGTTCCTGCATGGCCCCCAGTTTAATTACAATATCCTTCAATGAGTACTTGTTAACTATTTTTCTCTTGATTAAAATTTGAGTCTTGAAGGGGAAATTTATTTCATTTTCCAATCAGTATAACCTCATAGATATTTATTTTATACTGTAAATTATCACACAATACTACTTTACTCTGTTATTCAATTTGTTACAGCTTGGGCAATGGGGAGCTCTTTCAAGTTGACTGCTCTGTCCTTTTTCATACTCCCACTATTGTGAGATTATTTTTTGTTTAAGAGATGCAAATTCTTTTTGCCAGTAGAAGGTGATTTCCAGGACCACCTTGTATATTCCTTCTCCAGTACTAAAATCAGTCATGTCTCAGAGAATCCATGTGAGAAATAAATATGTGGTATAGATGAATATTTATTCAAAGTAACAACAGTGGTTTTATAGACCACTATCTTCCTATGCATGCCTCCTATTAGCTGCAGGAGATTTGAGGTAGCTGATTATTTTTATTTTGATATTTTTCTAAACAGAAAATCATGTCATCTGTAAAAAAGGTGATTTTTATTTCTTTTTCTCAATATGCATGTTTTCTTTCTTTGTCTTGTCCTATTATACTTGCTAGGACAACCAATAAGATGTTGAATAGGAGCAATCAGGGAAGACAACTTTACCTTAGTGATCAACAGGGAAAAGCATACTGTCTCTTATGAATAAATATATTATAAGTAGATCTTTCATAGATGATCTTCATGAAGTTAAAAATTTTTGCTTTTACTCAATTTGCTAAATGAGTATTGGATTTTATCAAATACCATTGCTATGACAACTAGTAAAATGCTTTACATTTATTAAATTTCAAATGTTGAACAAACCTATATCAAGAATAAATTCCGTTTGATCATAAAAATAATTTCATAATACATTATTGGGTTTTATTTATTAATTTTACTGAGGATTTTCTGTTTATATTCATGACTTATTGGTGTATTTTTTCTTACAGTGCTTTAAAAATAAACCTTAAGGTATTTATTTTCAAGCATACTCTACAACGGAATATGACATCAACTGATCTACTAAACATGTACTCCAACCACCATAAATCATAATTATGATTAAGAAGAGAAGTAATCCTGACAGAATCTGCTTAAAGGCAGAACTTTGCTTCTCTCTCAGTTTAGCTCTTTAAAGTATGAAGATGAAGTCAATACATAAGTGGAGAAATGCTCTAAACCCTCTTTTAAAAAAACTGTCTTAGCTCTTTAAGTGGGCATGTTGTGCAAAAATCCCTTTGCATAAATAAAGAGTTAAAAATATTTTAAGATATACATTTCCCTTGAGACATTATTTTGGCCATGAGCAAAGTAAAAGAATCAAATAAAATCTTCAAATTGAAGTTTGGAAAAACAATTAATTTTAGTACTAAATCATTATTGCAAATATGTACATGTGTATTTGCATTTGGTTTCTCCAATGAAAAGTATATAACTTATAAAAAAAATTTATAGGGGCTGGGGAAATGGATCAGGGGTTACAGGAACTTGCTTGTAAAGCTTGAAAGCCCAGACTTGATTCCCCAGAATCCATGGAAAGCCAGATGCACATAGTAGTACAAGCATCTGAAGTTCATTTACAGCAGCAGAAGGCCCGTGTGCGCCCATATTTATTGTCTGTCTGTATATAATAAATAAGTAAATAAAATATATTTTAAAACATTTTCAAATGTTTCTGTATAAAATTAGTTACTAGGACTAAAACTGTGTTTTATCTTGATGACACTTTTTAAAATTTGCCCAATGAACAATATTTAACAGATAATTATTACTTTAAGCAAAATTTTCCACATCAAAGAATATATTTTAAAGGATGGAGGTCAAAAATAAATTAGATCATTAGTTTAAAAATTAGTCATTTACTTACCAGCAACTTTCATTATTGTAACAGTCAGTTACTGTTATAATTGTACATTTTAACAAATACTGTTATAATTGAAATTCACATTTTATCATGAATACTTTTTATTTTAGAAAATTGGAATGGACTTGGAAAGAAGTGTTTTGAGCATAGCTAGTATTAACTATTGTAAGTCTTTCTATATGTATGTCTTTTCCGAAAGAAGAGATAAGGTAAATTTGATGACTCTTGGCTCTCACTTTAGCTCCCTTGAGTACAAACTAACTGAAAATATTATGTAATACATACCCATATTTACTTGGGTAGGAGTTTTGTCAGTGTATTGGTGCCAGGTCCAAAGAAATGTAAGAATCATAGAAAGAAACTTCGCAACGTGATCTCCTGCTCACAACTCATCATTACTTCCTTATCCTTTTCACTTCTCCCAACAGTAATTTCTTCCCATTGTGAAGTGTAGTATAAAGCCTACTTGATATCTCTTTCCACCAATCAAATGCATATATGAGATTCAATTACTCTGATTGTGTGCGAGGGAAAAATACTTAGAACGTTTGTTTCATGGATCTCTTTTTTACAAAACGACTTCTCGGAAAGAGTTGAAATTCTTCTTAACTTTCTATCTGATGGAATGGAAATAAAACGTTCCGTTTTATCCAGATAAGCTGCTGGAGCAGACCTACAGGAAAGCTTCTGTAACAAAAATGGCTAAGAAGTTCCAGAGCTTACTTGTACTATTCAGTATTTTACATTATTGAGGTTCTCAAAGGTTTTGATGCCTTGTGCACAGTGACATGTTCTAGCAGTATAGAAACTCTGAGACTTCATTGTCAACACTCTAAACAAATTTTATAGTTTCTGTGGAGAAACATTGACTTCATATTTCCCAAGACCCTTTCATTAGACAGCATTTTGCAGCAGAAGATAGAGTAGTGAGAAGTATGATTGCAAGGGATGGGATCTCAAATCAGTTGGGTGCCTCGGTGCCATCAGCAGTGACTGCAACTCACAGCACAGACATCTTGGAGAATGAAGTAATCTTAAAATGCTTTGTCCAATACATCACTTCTTTCCACTCCTTCTATTACAAACTACCTTCAGCCTTTTTCCTTAGCCTCATGGTTTCTTGTTGTGTCCACACATAAAGCCTGAATGTCACAAGTAGAACAACACCAAGCCTCACATCTTTCATCACAGTGGATAATAGCCTACTGCTGAAAGGGAATGGCTGCATTCCTACATGCATTTTTAGAGATGTTCTGCCTGACACTCCAGATGCGTTCAGTTCTAGCCTGATTCTGACTGTTCATCTCTTTTCCTTTTTTTTTTTTCTTTTTTTTTTTCTTCTTCTTCTTTGGACTGCTTCTTTCCCTTTTCAACACTCCCCTCCGCCTTCACTGTGGTGTTTCCTCTTGACTTCTCATCTTTTCCTCTTCCAACATAATTTTTGTTTTAGGGTTAGTTTTTCTGTTTACTCTCCTGGGATCCTATGCAGCCACTACTTGGCTTCCCAAATGTTCAGTATGACAAAATCTGACAACAGCCTGTGAATTTTTTATCATGACACCTTTTCAGCACCTGTCAAGTGTTGGCAGAGCTGAGGAGTGAGGGAGTGGAGGAAGGAGGAAGGATTCTGGAAGTGATTCCGCCTTCTCCATCTCAGCAAGTGTCTGATGCCTAATTGAGGCAAATTCTATAAGCTACAAATCAAAATTCTGGGTCTTCTATGATGAAAGCTACTAGAAACAAGAAAAAAATAATGTACTTCATGTATTCATGTATAAGACATGGGGGATAGAACATATTAAAATACGAGCCGGGCGTGGTGGCGCATGCCTTTAATCCCAGCACTCGGGAGGCAGAGGTAGGAGGATTGCCGTGAGTTCAAGGCCAACCTGAGACTACATAGTGAACTCCAGGTCAGCCTGGACTAGAGTGAGACCCTATCTCAAAAACCAAAAAAAAAAAAAGAACATATTAAAATACATGGGCACATGCCACATGGACAGTGGTAGGTGGTGAAAAAGGCATTGTCTTATGAATGTATATGTAAACTATATACATATAAATATAGTTATCCTATGTGGTTGTAGCAGAAAGTAAAATATTTATATTCATAAATCCTGGAAATTGTGGTAGAATTGAGAGCAGAATTATAAAAGAATTGCAATGGGAATTCCAATGAAACCTGTCAACAAGTTTAAATGTTATTTTTGATAGAGTCAAACAAATAAAAAAATTCTTCTTGTGTTTCTGAATCTATAGCCTTTTAGTCATTAAAATAAATAAATTTTACAAGTCATGTCAGGGGAAACAAGTGCAAAATATACCAAAACAAATTGGAAATATTAATACGTAGCTGACTTCTCTGGTGTTTCGACCTCTATAATCATTTTATATATTCCGAATGCATACCAATTGGAAATTTTCATATCTATTTTATTTGTTCTCCTTTTGCTGTCTATTTTCATAAATGAAAGAGGCAGGAAAATGGTTGAAAAGCCTGAGGATCAGGAAAACATTTTCAATCAAATATATAAAACAACCTACAATGCAATGAGAATATAACCCAAGTTCATCCTCCCTCCCTTTAGTGTGAGGTTTGCTGCAGACAGCTGCACTGAGAACCAGGCTATCCACCAATCATCTCCATCTACAGTCATTTATTTCCTTAGTAGTTTCACAAAATTTAGTTTGTAAAGCAACATGAAAGGAGAGTTATTTTTCAAGAGGTATCCCCCATAAATTGATTGGCTCTGAATGCTTGATCCCCAGTTGATGGCAGTTTTGGAATTGGAACCTTGTTGGCGGTGTGTTGTTGGGGGCAGGCTTATAGGGTTATAGCCAGCTTGTAGCACACTTTCCTACCGCTGTTTGCAGTGCTGTGGTGGAGGTGATGTCCACCCCTCTGCTCATGTCATCATTTTCCCTGCCATGATGGAGTTTCCCCTCAAGTTTGTAAGCCAAAATAAACCTATTCCTCCACAAGCTGATTTTAGTCAGGCTCTTTTCTGCACAGCAACTAAAAAGCTGACTACAGCAATAACCAAAGATGCTTTTTGGATAATATCAAGCTAATTAACATGAAAATATCCAATCAATATGCTTACTAATATTCTATTCATTATTTTTGAAAAAGATCAGTATGACTTCTTCAAGAAATAAATATACACTGTGAGGCATGCACACTGAAAAACCTCCAGTTCATGTCTAAGCAAGCAATGCAAGTCTGTAGAGAAATGTGTCATATTTGAATTCACTGAAGCAGTGCCCTCTTTGCTAGGACTTTTGCTGGGACTACTAAGACCCTTAAATGTTTTACTATTGAGCTACTGTGGCATAGAAGAGCATGGTATCACCTTGAATGTTTTCCATTCGCTGGCCGGAACTTTTGCTATGGGTACTCACATGTGTCTTATATCCATGATAGCCCACAAATTACAGATCTCAAAGTCAGCTGCATTGAAAAGAGAAAATAATTTTGTAGAAGCCCCCTGCCCTAGCTGATACCAATGTTATTCTGAACCTCACTGAAGTTTTTTGGTCCATCATAAGGGAGACACTGAAATTTAATATTGTGCCATATGCTACAGACTGGAAATTAAAACTAAGCCGTCTTTTCTTAAATAAGGATTTAGCACCTAGACTTGAGAAAGAAAGAAGCATTTCTTAAGTCATGTATCACATAATAGTCTCTTCAGAAACAGGTCTGCCTAACCGGATAACTACCTTTATATTTCTTCTGATGAGTGACAACCAACTGCCTTAATGGAATCAGAATCATCAAAGCTAACTTTGCAATAAAAGTGATATTAACATAAAATGTATGACTGTTCAGACAAAGTCTAAGACTTAATATCTTTATTTCAGGATGGAGATACAACAACGATATGTTAAAAATCACAATAATATGGGCTTCTGTAGGTAGAACCATGGGCGCTCTCCATAAATGCAGGCCCTTACCTACATCCTATATGCTATTGTGTTTAATGGTCACACCAGTCTTTGAACAGAGGCAGTTATATTCCTATATTCCAGTTGAGGAAAATGAGGTCCATACATTCAGTAATTTGTTAAAATCAGTAAGGGAAAGAATCAAAATTCAAAACAGGAGAAAGAGCTTGAGTCACTCAGTGGAGTTTAGAGGACAAATATTATTTCTTCACAGTTATGTATTTTTTAAATACTATCTTTTCAAGATAAATCATACATGGAATTTTTATGATCTACACCTGCTTTGTGATGTAAGGGCAATATGGACAGATTAATGAATCAAGTTGAGTTGTCTGGTTTATAACTGGCCCCACTCATTAATAGAGAGAGGAAAAGAAACGAAAGCAATCATTTGCCACAGAGCAAGCCCCTATGCTTTTAGTACCAATTAAGTGTCAATGCATGTAGTTGAAGGACAACAAGGAGTCTGAAATAGAGCCCTTTTTGATTTATACCTTATTTCCTATACAACAGATTACAGAATGCCTTTGGTTTCAGATAAAGTAAGGAAATGTAAAGGTAGTATTGCACTGACCTCCACCTGATGCTAATGCTTGCTTCAAATGGATACACATTTTCAATTTCTAACCAAGTCTGAAAAGCTGAGACCATCATGTCATCTGACCTGAGTCCAGTGCTGACAGCAACCCTAGATGGCTGACAGAAATGTTCTTGCAGACATCTGTGAGCTGCACAGTGTTCTTAGCTCATTTAAATGGTGATGAGCTGAGAACACACCAAAATCCATACATCCAGCTGCCCTTAGCTTTCTGTCCTTTCCAGGGCACTTCCCTAAATGAAATTATATTTTAGTTTAATTCAGTGCAGATGGGAATCCATTACCATTAAACAATTTAATTAATTTAATTATATTTTGTTCCTTACCAATTATTGTATTGAGAAAAATTTCTGCTAACACTAATGACAATGTGACTAATATTATCAAAAGAAATTCTAATAATACCTACTTTCTTATGGCTTAAAATTATCCTTTGCATTCATGCACACAGAAATCGAATCCCCCATTCATACAAAGATACCCACCTATACTGCCCCCTGACCATCAACTTTCTATGAATAACATGACAGCTTTAAATAAATATGACATATAAATAAAATGACAGCTTTAAAGCTTATCAGAACTAAACTTGATATTGCTTCTATCACTTTCTGCTCATGTAAGTTTGGGAATTTTTTTATTTCATTTTTTATTTTTGTTTTTTCGATCTACATTCTTTTCGCATAAAAATAATAGTACTAAACTGCAAATTTGTCTGAAAGAACTAAATGTGAAATAATATAGAAAACACTGAGAACAATGCCTGGCCATTCCTGCCAGGGCACTGTTGGAGGAGTTGGAATGACCATGGCTCTCTCACTGCCTTCTGAAAAATACAAACAATCTCCATTGAAGAGTGAGATCAGCATAGGTTAAATGAGACACCCATTGCTAATTTGGCAAGATTCTACTGGGTGGAGATTCTCTGAAGTTCTCTGAAAGTGGAAATCTTCTCTTGGAGCCCAAGTTTTGGTCTCCACGGGATTTTACCCTTGATTCCAATTCCAGTTAAGGGTTCCTTGTCACTGAGTGGATCTCTTGGCCAATTTGAAAGCTGTTGATTACCCCCCTACGTTTTGTGCCACTGTTGCACAAATGATCAATTCTTGACTCATTGATATCTCCCATAAAGCAATGTGTTTAGCATTCTCATGACATCAGTCTGAATTTTACATCAGTGGTCTACTTTCTCCAAATATCATTGACCAATTTCCCCTGGCAGCTCAGGTAAGACTACTAGCACTACATATGCTATCATCGGGGAGCTGGTTACTATTCTGGATCTTTCAGGGTCTCTTGGTGTTGTATGATGACTTTCTGTGGTTTCTTCAGCAATAGGATCTTAGCTTTGGCCTGTGGTGGGTATTCACGAGCTTTGATAGAAGCCTGTCTTGTTTTGGAGACCTCCTTTTTTAGTTAAAGGATGCTACTTTATTTTCTTAGTGATGAAATTGAATCACTCTCCTCAAAAGCTTTACTTTTATCCCTGTTTTCCTTGGGGGAGGAAGCTATATTTTTGTCTTTTTACTGCTGAGAAAGTAGAGATTTTTTTCATTAAAATGTGAGTCTTTAAAAGCTTGGGTGATTAAAAAATAGCACAGGTGAAGGTAAACCGTTTGTCAAAAATAAGGGCACCAACCTTCCTTCTGTAAACCAATGAAGGAGTCCAGTATTGAAATTGGAATGTATTCCAGATGAAGAGCTATATCATGACATTTGTCCCATATCAAAAGTCGCTCTAGTCTGCTGACCAGGGCAGATGCTCGGGTTGATTGACTTCGTCTGTAGCACCAGCAGAGGAAAGGTGGTGGTGACTGATGACTACCCCAGGATCCATCCTTCTTATTTAAAGAAGTTAGAAATACACCTGGAGATAGATGCTGGAGTGGGCATCATCTATCTTTCTGTCCTGACATAAAGTCCATGGTTTCCTAAGAATCTGAAGCTAGGGGAATTGAAAAGCAGAGCAAATATTCCCAAAGACTAGATTAAAATTTTGGTTGATTCCTAATAATATGGAGATCTTGAAATGTCCTTAAATAAATACAAATTAGCAGTAGCTAAGGTTAGAAATGGGTTGCCATCTCTCTATACATATGGACATGTGTTAATGTGTAAGTATATCAAAATCATTGCTACTACCTAACCAGCAGTAGTATATTTGTAAGTTGGTTTTAGGAGGTGTAATACAATAACTAATTTATTTTCTTCCTAAAATTGTCACACAAAGAAAAATCCATGATCTTGGAGATCTACGCTCTCCAATCTGTTCTGTACAACAAAAAATTTTTCAAAAAATACAAAACCAAAAATTCATAGCTCTATAATTTGATCCAAAGAATTTAGGTCAATCTTAAAAACCATGAATGTTTCCAATTCAGCTATCATTTTTTTCTCTGTTCTTCAGACAAGAGAACTGCATCCCCTAATATTCTCAGCTGCCAATTTTTGTTCTAGTCAATTGATTAATTTTATATAATTTAGCTTAAAAAAGTTGAGTTCTTCACTATCACTTTAATTCATTCCTGAAAAGAATTTTAAATAATTTAGCTATAATAATGTTTTCATGAACTTCATTCCTTCTCTTTCCAGAAAGGTCATCCCAGATAGCTTGTGCTTTCATATGAATTCATACACTTATACATGTAAAGAATATAAATTAATGTATACATATATGTATATAAATACATGGATTTTTGTACTTATGTTAATTTAAATAATATGATATTCCAGTATCGTTTTAACATTTTTCTTCACCCATTTTCTTGAAGATATTTTCACATCAGTAATATATATGGGCTTTAACCTTCCAAGTATAGAAATGTCATGTTATCTAGTCACCTACCACTAATAAATATTTTCATTGCCATCATGTTTCCACTGAAAAAAATAATTGCCAAAAAATGAACCAAAGTATGCAGTATTGTTCTATGATGTTACTGTGGTTGAATCTGTTCCCCAGAATCCAATGCACTGGGAAATTATTCCCATTCTGATACTGTTCAGAGGAGGGGTCCAAGAAGACTAATGGGAGCCACACTTCCCTAGGCTGCAGTAACAAATACCACAATGCCCAGCTCTGGTAACTGCTCACTGATCTGAAAGCTGGAAGTTCCTATCAGCAAGGCAGTATGCTCAGATTCTTCATGAGGGTTCTTCCTGCCTCCCAGACAGCTGCCTCCATGGTCTTACTCCCTCCACACATATGAAGAGAGCCCTCTCTCTTCCCAATTTTCATCATGAAGCTCCTATACTCATGGCCTCACTCAAACTCATTTAACTCCCTAAGGTACTGTCTCCAAATAGCATGCCAGTGAGGATTAGGTTTGAACATATGAATTTTGAAGGCACATAGACATTTAGTCCTCAGTAGAAACATGTCAGAGGAGGGAGTTGCAGAAAAGGACGTTCTGCCAGATTGTCTCCTGAAAGAACTATACCACCTCTAGCTCGAAAGTGCCCCTGTCATGCACTGTCACTGCCACTGGGCTAGTCAATCTTAAAATTTTTTCTGTACTTTTAATGAAATATGCCCAATCTCACTGTTTTATTTGCATCCTCCTTTATTTCTGAGGTTCTAAGTGTAATGCAATGTTCATTGGCCATTTACACTTTTTTTCAATTACTTTTGTTCATTTTCCTATTGGGAATTTTTTGAGTAAAGTGTCTATATCACAACCACCAATCCATTGTGACTCTATGAAGGCAGAAGGTTTAATATGTGTTTTTCACTACTAAGACGCCAGGATCTAAAAGAGCACGTGTCACATGCTGCAGGTTCAATAAATGTTTACTAAATGAATGGATAAATTGAAGAGTATATTTTAAAATGTTGTACACATTGTCTAGTGTACTCTTTGGGGTGACTGCTTAGCATCTAAACAAAAGTTTTAAACTTTGATATGACCATATATGTCAATATTTTCTACTAAGTATTTCTACAATTTATGTCTTAAACTTTATAAATATTCTCACTATGGGTTATAAACAAAGTTTCTTCACTCTCTCATTGTGCTGTCCTTTCTTCTTTGATATTTTTATCATATATATTCCATCTTGCTTCTGATGCCTAAGTCTAAGCAAAATAATAATTTTATTAGCATATGAAAATTAAGTTGGGGGCTGGAGAGATGGCTCAGCTGTTAAGGCACTTGCCTCCAGTGCCTAAGGCCCCAGGTTCAGTTCTCCAGGACCCACGTGAGCCAGACTCTCTCTCTCTCTCTCTCTCTCTCTCTCTCTCTCTCTCTATCTATCTATCTATCTATCTATCTCTATCGATCTCTCTGCTTGAAAATGAATAAATAAAATATTTTTTAAAAAAAGAAAATTAAGTTGGTTCATGTGTGATATCATAAGCACACTGAAAATCCGGGTAATTGCTGCTGGACCTAAAACACAGTGTTAGCTGCCTTCTTTCTTGAGTGACTGCATATTCAAATGAAGCAGTGGTAAACTGACTTCACTGTAACAGTGTCCTCTCAGAATTCTCAAAGAAAGGGCTCTAGAAAGGGTCTTGGAAAGCAACACAGTATTAACACTGGAGTTCAATTTCTTATTTAACATAAAATTACACAGTATGGTGTCTCCTGAAGAAAATAATCTAAATAAGATAATGTTAACACAGCTATTCTCTGTAGATGTGCAAGTCAAAACTTACAGAGGCAAAACCCTAGGCTATGATGCCATTCAAAGCCTTCATAAACTAACAAAAGTGTATGTCTAGAAAAAAAGTAAAGTGTACATACCAAAGTAACTTTGGGAGGTAAAACAGAAAAGACCTCTGTGAATGTGTCTTATCAGAGCAATGTTCTCTGGAAGTGAAGGACAGTCATATCTGTCTTTCTGACCAATTCCCACAGTTGAGTAGTGGCATTGTCAACACACAATATGAAGACCATCAATACATGCCAACAGTGTTTGCTCTCCAGGTAGTGAAACTCCCTAAGGAAAAACAGCAACATCAGAGGGTATTATCTTGGGCTCAGATGAGCAACATAGAAAAATAGCAAAGTGATCTGAGTAAAACAGCAGAAAGAACTGATCATCTAAAAAGCAAAGGCAAGTAGAGTATATTCATTTAAATAGAGGTAAAAGCATCTATCATTATCACTGAACTTTCCACACAAAAATAGTTTCTCCATATTATATCACTCATGCATAGTTATTCACTGAAAAGACCAGCACAGAGAACTCTCCCATTCGATAATTATTTACATGTTATTTTCTTCTAAGTGAAAAATTATTAATCAAATATAGCATGCTTAATTCTGAACTATGTCTGTGGAGAAGTTAGCATACTAGGTAACTCCTCATTGAAGTGACTAAAACTCACATATATAAAGGTAATTTTCCAGGGAGACATCCTATCCAAAACAGCATACTGGGGTCTCCTTACTTTCCTTGTATAGTTTACCGACTGCCCAGTAGACATCTGTTGAGCATGGTTTGGGTGAGTCTTTGTTTTAGATTCAGAAATTTTAAAAAGTTACCCTTGAAAGATGTAACACTTGTAAGTGACTCATCATTTACACATAAGTTCCCAGACATACACACCAAATCAATCAGGCAAAGACAGTGTGCACTAAGAAAATGATCTGACCAGTAAAATATTATGTCCACCAACTTTAAAAATCGTCTGCCTCCAATCCAGCTTATGAATGGAGAGGTTGTGAACTGAGATAATTCCCAATTGCTAATACAAAAAAAAACCTTTATAACAAGAGTGTTATTTTGAAAGATGAAGAAATTAAATTATCAAATACTTACTGAACAACTACTCTGTGCTAGAAATTAAGAAAGAACAAGTCAAAAAATAAATAAATAAATAAATAAAAACAAAAAAGAATGCACCAGTCAATAGATAACAGGACCATCCTTAGGTAGTTCTTAATCTAATAATATCTATGTGGGAGAGATTTATAAAGTTCAAAACTCAGCAGACTACAGAAGAGGGTTATTGATTTCTGGCTTCAACTGCCAAAGTACCTGAAGGATATGGAAATATAAGGTATTATTAGTATTTGAGTAACAATTCTAAATGCAAACTGTCACACATAAACTGGATGGAAAATTACAATTAAAGAACGAATCAAGGAATGTATGTGTCATATAGAATTCAGAGTATATTTAGTACCACCTGGTCTTTCCGTTTTCTACACAAATCAAAAGCAGGAGCTTCTACAATATTCTGCCCCATCTGCAAACTCACTCATTCAGCCTTCTCCCCTGGCTTCATGGCACTGGATAGTGGTACCTCGTGCTTCCTGATCACATCCACAGTGATGGCTTTACTGCCCATCACTCAGCTCTTTCTCGGGTTCACCTCTATTGATGGATTCCTCAAAACCTGTAAATACACTCCTGTTGTTAAACATACACACAACCACAACATCTCTGGGGCTGCCTCTCTTCTCCTCTTCATAACCATGCACCTCAAATTCCCCAAAAGAACAATATAAGTTCCTGTCTGTACAGTCCACCTAGCAGTCTCTCCTGAACCACCACACAGCCTCTCTTCCCTCTCCTTCACCGACACCTTAGGACCACTGGCTGATGCTATGTGATTCCCTCTGCACTCAGCATTGCTACTCACTGCTTTGAGGTTTACTGGCTGTCACATCTGTATCCATCCAAAAATCTCTCCTTGCTCATCTGCTCCTTTTCTGTCTCCTTTGCTGACTTCTTGTTTCAGCTGATATTTCTTCTCTTTACCTAGAGAAATCGCTCCAGAAGAACCCATCCTCCTTAGTCACGGGGTTTGTCCTTACCCTGAAACTGGTTCTTATCTTTTGTATTATCCCGACTTTCTGTGGTATCAGACTAATGGATATACTCACTACCCCTCATTTTTCCCCATCTCGCTTTGTTTAACCTGAGTGTTGGAGCCTCGACACTACACTGAATTACTCTCTCCATTGTCACAGATGTCATCCTAAACCAAGACTTCCAACAATTTTTACTCAGCATTTGCCTTCCTAACTACACTAGAACAGGCAACAATTTGTTCTTTCTGAAAACCTTCTTAGTATTAGGATCCATGACACTCCCCACACAACTTGACTTGCTCTCTTTTTTCCCCAGTCTCTATCTAAAACTTAAATATAAATTTTGACATCTTAAAATCTCAATTCCTCACACATAGTAAGTAACATTTTTCTAGGCCAGGAACATAACACATAAAGAAATGGCTGTAGACATTTTATGTTCAAATACTTTTAATTTTACTTGATCATCACCTTTTAATTGGCTTTTGCAGGTTACAACAGCCCATGATAACCCATGAGCAATTTTCCATTTCTTAACAAAGTTTAAGCACTTAGCAAATCATTGAAAGTCTTCTACACTGGGCCTTTACTATGTTTTAATATTATTTATTTATTTGAGAGAGTGAGTGAGTATGGGCATGCCAGGGACTCCTGCCATTGCAAGTGAACGCCAGATGCATGTGTTACTTTGTTCATCCGGCTTTACATGGACACTGGGAAATTAGATCTGGGCCATTAGGGTTTTCAAGGAAGCACCTTTAAAGGCTGAGCCATCTCTCTAGCCCAGTCTTTACTATCTTTTTTAGTTTTTTAATTAATATCTTTATTATGAATAATTATATACACTGTATGAAGAAATATTGTGATGTTGCCCCCATTTCCCTCCTTTCTGTCCCCTCCCCACTGGGGTCCCTCCTTGATGTGCATACTGGATCTGTCCATAGGGTAAGGGGCTATCAACTGCACCAGAGGTAGCCAGTTTTTTTTTATTCCCCCTTTGTGTATTGTTGCTGAGGGAGGGTGATGTCTCTGGATATTCTTCCCCACCATTGCTCTTACCATCTTTCTGCCCCCTCTTCCACTCAGTTCCCTGAGTCATGGTGGGTGAGTTTTAAATATGCTTTATTGTTGAGATCTTAAGTGTCTCTGGACTTCTGCTTTGGGTTGTGTTGAGTATCTTTGGTGTCTGTCTCTATTGACCTTTCATGGGTTACCTGACTTGCTGTGGTGATTGGTCTCCTGTTTATCTCATCACTTTCTCATAGGTTTCATTTGGGTCCTGTGTGATAGGCCAGGGATGGTTCATCTACTGCCAGGATGCCAGCCATCATCCAATGTCTTGTTATTGGAATTTGGGGTGTCCACGACTCTCTCACTGCCTTCTGAAAAATACAAACAGAATCTCCATCGGAGAGTGAGATCAGTATAGGTCTCACATTCTCTCACCACACACATTGGTAACAATCAACTTAATTATATAAGAATTGAACAATGAAAAAAAGAAAAGATTTGGCCTAAGCATAGATGTAGCCAAATCCTTAGCTAGGTAATCAATTTACCTGAGGTTAAATTCTCTTATTGTATTCATTGTGTTCTTACTCTCCTGAGAATAGAATTCAAATTTTCTGTATAGAACAATTGGTGTAACATAAAGAAGACTGGGAATGCCTTTTGCAAGTCAGCGAACAGAAATGGAACTAACTCATCATTTTAAACAAAATAAGCCAGGTTCATAAAGACAAATTTGCATGTGTTCTCTCATAAGCAGAATCTAGATTTTTTTTAAAAAATGATATGGCACAGACATGAAAAGGGATCTATTTGGGAAAGGAAGGGAGCCAATGGGGGACAGGAGAAATTAGATCAAGTAATATAGTCAATAGGACCACAATACATGACATAATGTTTAAAAATGTTTTAATAAAACTAATTGTTTTGTATGATAAATATACAACTAATAAAAAAATAAAAAACACAAGTATATATCTAACATAATAATGATGATGCTTAAAAAAATGATGATGCTTATTAGTAAGATCTGGTATTATACATGTGTTAGCTCATTTAATTATATTAGAAACCTGACAAAGAAGAATTCTTATTGCTTCCATTCTACAGATTAGAAAAGGCCCAGAGAGGTTAAATAACATGCCAGTGAGCACAGAGCAAAAGAGCATTTGGCAATCAAATGTCAAGAGTATTTAACAGAAAGTCTAGAATCCTGAATAAACCAGTAAATCCTAACACAACACTATTTTCTGCCTCCTCATTCATAGAGTTCCCTTACTGATATTTCTTGCCTTTTTTTCTTCTTCTATTCAACTGAATATTTTCTTTTCCTCACCCATCTTCATTTTTAAAAAGAAATTTGAAAGGAGAGAGAGAGAGAGAGAGAGAGAGAGAGAGAGAGAGAGAGAGAGAGAGAGAGAGAGAGAGAATGGACACATCAGGGACTCCAGTCACTGCAAACAAACTCAAGATGCCAGTTTGTGCGCCTGGCTTTACGTGGGGACTGGGGCATTGAACTTGGGTCATTAGGCTTTTCAGGCAAGAGCTTAAACTGCTGAGCCATCTCCCCAGCCCCACCATCTTCATTTTTATATCACTGAGCTAATTCATTGGTTCTCTCTCTCTCTCTCTCTCTCTCTCTCTCTCTCTCTCTCTCTCTCTCTCTCTCTCTCTCTCTCTCTCTCTCTTTACAATGAATTTGAGAGATCTGAAGTATGTATTATATTTGATGTTTGTTGGGGAGGGTTGTTTTTTGTTTTTAATCTTTCAAACCTCCATAACACTCTAGTATAGACATTGCCCAACAACAACATTTGCTGACCTCACTCCGGATTTTATCAGAATAAAATACTTTTACTTTTTTAAAAAAATCACAAAACCTGCTCCCAAATTCTTGTGGTAGCAGCATATTTTCAGAAAGGGCAACAGGGAGAATGGATCTGGAGCTTTTCTATTTAACAGGATTCTGATTATAGGGCTTTTCCTCAGTCCAAAGAATGCTCCTTTGGATTTTATTGTCCATGGGAATGCATTAATTGAAAAGCAGACCTCCAGCAGGACTGGCTGGACCATGCTGGGGTTCAATCATGTACAGATAAGTGAGTACTTATTGCAAGACATCTACTTAGTTTCCTGGTAGGCACGAGCCTTTGCAGGGTACCCAGTGAACTAAAAGATGCTGAGTGTAGAAACCTTCTCTGAGTAGCACCAGTGCCATCTGCAGGAAATCCAAGGCCACAGCTCGGTATTTATCCATGTGTTTTTCCTTAGATCCATGCTTTTACCCAGTGAAAAACACTGCAGGATTCATCTCCTACAAAAGGTTTCCGTCCATTCTTCTTGGTGGATGGAATAAGTGTGGTTAAAATATGACAGACCATGGCAGCGCAGAACTAGAGAAATCTCACTGGGAATGAGACAGAGCCATTTTCTATGTTTGCATGAAGACAGCCCTTGAGCTTCTGCATTCCTTAACCCGAATCTTCATCAGACTAGGGATGTGAGAAAGCACCATTCATTCTATAGCATTTGAAGAAAGCTTTGTTTACTATGAAAATTTACTCTAACATAAATCGGCAATAGACTTTTCATATGCAGCCATCTTTTAGCCTTTTTTGCCTATATTTTTCTTATCTTTTCCAAGCTTCAGCTACACAAATTCAGGTATTCAAACTGTGCATTCTATTCAACACACACACACACACACACACGCACACAAATGGCACTTCCCCTCGGGACCAGCTACTTTCAATACTCAATATTATTTTTAAATAACAGATCCCCTTGTGATCTGCCTATAATCCCATGCAAATATGTATCATAAATTCCACATCCAGAGTAAACATGTTTCAGCTTCCATGAATGTAATATCCTCTACTTCCCCTACCAGGATCAATATCCTAACTCTATAAATCCAGTTAATAATGAAAACTCTTTTTTTTCATTCTGTCTTCAAAATATTCCTGGAATTAACAAATACTATCAAATAGTAATAAACAAACGTCTTTAAGTATGAGTCAGTAACATTGACATGATAAGAGCAAATGCCTTGTGCTTTTCAGTTACACATTTAGAATTGTTTCAAGCAATCAAAAGAAGATTCACAGAGAAATGGAAAGGATGTTGAGATAACTGCTTCTAAAGAAAAAACTAATCATGTTTTTCAAAAGTATGAGTTGGGGTATTGAAATAATGATTTATAACCATTATTAAATTATTTTACTGGCTACAATTGGATTTCATATGCTTTATAAATTAGATAGTAATCAGTAGCCATGCAGCAATAGAAGTCCTCTAGTACAAAACCTACCTTTGATAAGCAAAAAAAAATTGTGTATGACCACCTTGAAATAAATAAATAAATACTACACTTCATTGGCTTTTCTGTTCTCTTCAGACACATTCATCATTTTTGTCACTTTTGTCTTATTGTGGTTGAATATAATTCTGTACCTTGGTCTAGAGGGGTTCTCAGTTGAGATCTGAAAAGAGGACAAATATATTGTGATCATCAAATGACCCTCTAAGCATTTATGCTTATGCCTAGAGATTAATTCTGCTGGCACCTTAGGTCAGAGAAATTTGGTTTTGCAGGTGGCAGTGGCTTTTGGAGAAACTCAAATCGTGTCCAAGTTCTGAGAATAAGTGACATTTGAGTGCCCAGTGCTAACTGAGACATCTATATCAAGGCTCAGGTGACATTGCAGAAAAAGAGGTTGGGAAATTTAAGAGGCAGAGGATGCGGAGGAGTGCTTTGGAATGCTGCCTTCTGGACATGAAGTGGCCATTGCATTCATGACCTCACAGTGACTATTGTTGGCTCAAGACCTGCACAATACTGGGTCCATCAACATTCCATCATAGATGGTGAAGGAGGGAAAGAAATATACCAAAGTATTCAAAGTAGAAGAGCAATTAGTTAGAAAGAAGGGGCTCAATGACAGGGGGACCAGAAAAGGGACACAGGAGAAAGTAATGGGGGGGATTGTGATCGTTGATGAAATATGTAAACTGGCTCTGGCTGAAATAGAGAGTCACAGCAGTGCTCCACTTGTCACTATATATGAACCTCAAAGGACTATCCCAGGCTACACGCCTAGACCAAGGTCCAAGTGGCTATGCGTGTGTTGTATGGCAAAATTCTTCCATACTGAAAGCAGTAAGCAACGGCTGACAACTTTTATCAAAAGTAGCCGGGACAATTCAGGAGAGAAGGTGTGAGGAGGATCATCAGACCCTCCACCTGAGATCTTGGGCATCCCCTGTGCCAGCTATATGCAATAAAGCATGAGGCCATGTGGCCACAGGGGAAAATAGAGGTGGAGGTTAAAAGATCAAGGAACAAGGTGGTTTCTTTGGAGTCTCCATGTTCTGTTAAATAAGCCCTCGTCCTGAGGCCGAGGGAGGAGCATCTGCCAGGGTAATCCCAACAGAGTGACTTAGTGAGCACCCCTTAAGTGCTGCTTTGGGGTCTCCATACCCTGCCCAGGGACAAGGAGTTCACTGGATCATAAGATCCTTAGAAGTGTGTTCAGGTAAAAACTTTGAGATCTTAGTGTGTCGTTCCCTCATAAACCTTTTATAATCTTATAATACCAACAATTTCACAATTTTTGAAAGTATGTAGATTTTGTAAAACTCTTGCTGGTAGCTACTAATCAAAGCTAACAGTTTTTGTCTTGTCTACATAGCTGAGCTGACTATATACTGGCAATGAAAAAAGCTATGCCAAAAACATATTTTGTTTTTTCATATGGTGAGGTTGGTAGAGATCAATAATAAATGGGTAAAAAATAAATTATGTGAAAGGTAAGAGAAGTGATGAGAGTTTACTCAAAGTGTGTAAAGACTTTTTTTTGGTAACCAAAGTATGGATAGTAAAGTGACCAAAACTATATGGGAAAGATACTACATTGTTAACTGAATGGAAATTTGACAATATAGTAAATTCAGAGAGAAAATGAGAGGTGTAAAATATTTCTATAAATATGAAAAAAATTGAAAGTCTATCAATATAATGTAGTAATGATTACTAAACTAAATACACATAGTATATTATATTAGATAAATGGAAAAACCAAGTACATTATATTATTTAGATAAATGTAAAAACCAAGAAAAAAATTTCATATGCACAAATTGATCTTCTCTAAACATATGGTCGCAGCAATGATATATTCAGAGTGATTTCCTAAGCTGGTGTCATGGAAATATGAGTGATTAGCTTGCCTAATCTTTTCCCACCACCAATAGCTCCAACTCCACTAACTCTTCTACAATAAATATTTTTCTTTTTCTTTAATGAATATTTTAAATATGAAATTAGTGTCTGAGGGCACTGTGTTTTGCCTTACATCTCCATCACTGACTGCTTAATATAACTCAACAGGTTTTTCTAGTAAATCTACCTATGGCTTAGAAATATTTTGCATGTGATTAATTATAAAGGAAAATGCTATTAGCATTAACAAAATATATTGCTATGTTTCATAAATTCACTTTTAATACATTGCCTAAGATAGTATTAATAAAATGGGTGCATTATCTAAAAATGTTAATTAGAACTGAATAAACAATTCAGAATTCCAGCTGTGTCGCCTTGCCAAGGCCTTCACTGCTTTGTGCACAGCAGTGACAGAGAACAGGCCCAGGCAAAAATAAGCTGTCCTGTGTTGCACAAATGCTTTGTCTGGGTTGATTGTGCCAATGTCTCATAGTTCCTTACACATTAATATCAAAATCATATCATCCTGGGTTCATAGACACCCTCCCCCCCAAACACACATCCATCTCTACATAAAATTTACCACTGTAAATTTAGAGGTTGTGATTTTCAACCAGCAGCAGCCACATCACCCAAAAACTTATCAGAAACGTCTCAGAATGAAGGGGTTTGAGAGATAACTCAATTGCTGTGAAAGCGTGAGCACCTGAACCCACATTATTAAAAAAAAATCCAAGTGTGATTGCACACACCTTTAATCCCAGACCTGTAGAGACAGAGACAGGTGAATCCCTGGGATTAGCTGACCAACAACTCTAGCCAATTTGGGGGCTTTCTGGTTGTGAGAGACCCTGTTTCAAAAAAGATAAACAGTGCCTAAAGAACGACCCAAGGTTCAGAATCTTCTGGCTTCTATATGCATGGACACTCATGTGCACGCACACATGAACACACAGAAAAGGGACGAAAAGTACCTCCTGCTATGTCTAGCACTTAATGAGCGTTCAATGAATGGCAGATAGGTATGTGATTTTGAATAGAATATTTCAACACCCCTTTCCATTCATATGGACATCACATTAACCACTGCCTATAACATAAAAAGACTTTATGGTCATTGACCTTTGAAATCTGCATCAATCATACAACTAACAACTGCATAAATTAATGCACACCACTCTTCCTTCGGTAGGAATAACTGGAGCAATAACTTTACTGGTCTTTACTGGTCTTATGGTCTTACTTTCCTCAGAAATTTTGCAAATAAGCTATTGAAACTCCTAGAATTTGTAAAATAAAATATTTTAAAACAAGGTTGTTTCAGATAAAATGGGCCTAGCTACCTAGAATAGTTAATTCTGCATGGCAGCCTAGTAACAGCAAGAAGACTCTGCCACGCCACTTGCAAACTAGCCAGGAAGTTAGCAGGTAAGTGGTACTTTCAAGTCACCAGTTCATACAGGTGTTTTGAGTTTCTGGAAGCTTTGTTCTCAGAGGAAAAATATTTCCATGAACCTAAGAGAGCAACAGGTAGCCATAATGAGTCTGAGACCAGATGCAGTCATAAAGTCAAAAGACCAGAGCAGCTTGCATACTCCTTTTGATTGTGAATAGAGACCTTTCCACTGAGAACACAGCTCTCCCCTGTGGAGGGAGGTTATCACAGAGAGCTGCAAGATTTAGGATCCAACAGGACTTCCACTTCAGGCTGGGTTGAGGCTTCAGTGATAAGGTTAAGTGCGATTGGGATTTTTCAAAACTGTGAGGAAATAGGCTTGGGACAAACACTTGATGAATGATAATGTGTTAAGTTTAGGAAAACAACAAGTTTTAAAAGACCACTTTGGGTGAGCTAGGGCTGCAGCTCCATGATAGCATGCTTGCTTATTAAAATAAAATAATGGTGAAAATTAAAGTTTTAAAGATTCGGGGTGTTTTTTGTATTTTAGTTTAAAATCAGTTACATCCACAGTGAACTGTTTAAGCTGGTAGAAATTTTGCCCTGTTTGTTGGTGTTCTTCCACCAGAGATGTAAAATATGTTTGATTTGGGTGCTGAACAGTTTATAGGGCTTTAGGCTATAAATATTGTTTAAATATTGTCAACCCGTTGTGATAGACATTTCTCTTTTATTTAAAATTTATAGAGAATTTATGATGTTAGTTTGTTTCATGTCATAATGGAACATGTTTTCTAAATGAATTTTTGAAAACAGTAAATTTATTTTTGATGTTTTCAGTTCATGAAAGTAAGGTAGTAATGAGATCACTTCATGTTTCCCTGATGATCTGAACATTCTTTACTTTTACTTCAGATGTGAATTCTGCTTGGGGAAACCTAAAACTGTGACAGTTAACTGCTTCAGGCAAGTTCCATAGACTCCCCTCCCCTTGAGTGGGAGGTGTTTCTAGCTAGAGCTCAAACCTATATGCTAAAACTGATTGGTCAGGTGTGGGCCAACCAGCTGTTTTTCTGACTTACCTGTCTGAGGCTTTAAAAAGTCACTGAAACAAAGTCCATTCTCTTATTCCTGTAAATGGCATTTTAGAAGAAGGACTTACAGGCCTTAGAAAGGTAAGATCTTCTCCCCACCCCAGCCTAATGGCTGGGGTGAGGGAAGGTTGCAGATTTTTCCCACATGAACCTTTTTCTTCATGATGAGAGCCCTCTATTATCTTTTCTTCTTTTGCTTGTTTGGCTAAAAAGCATAAATTTGGCTAAACCCTCTCCCACGTGTTCTCTCCACACTGGTGGCTGGAGATCTCTGTAACTTCCCATTTTCCTTTAAATAAAGCTTCCCTTTGTACCTTATCCACTGGTGATCTATAATTTTAATTCTTTAACTTTATAGACAAGAATTTGGGTACTCCTTAAGTTCTGAGGTGCATTGGAATTTGCTGGGCATTATCCAAATTCTAATCCCCAGCTCCCCTGCTACAAAGCTATTACGTAAAAAGAGTATTTCAACTCTGCAAGTACATGGGACAATATAGCACACATGCCAACCAAGAAAAGAAAAAATATTCCAAACTTAATTCATAGAATAGCCTCATATGTGTGTGCATGTGTTAGCAATTTTAGAAATTTACTTATTTGTGTGTATATGTGTGATGTGTGTTCATGTGTGCATATCAGCTTGAGTCACACACAAGTGTAACCAGGTATGAAGGTCAAAGAACTACTTTCTTATGGTTTCTCACCCTTTGTCACAAGGTGTTTCTCACCCTTTGTCACAGCCACACATCACTGGGATGAACCTCCAAACCAGACACAGTTACGGGAAGAAGGAATTTATTGAAGTTACAGATCCAGGGGAAGTTCCATAATGGTGAAAGAGGCTGGCCCCCTTTCATAGGTCCAAACAGAGAGAGAAAGAAAGGGAGAGGAGAGAGAGAGAGAGAGAAAGAGAGAGAGAGAGAGAAGCCATCACCAAGACCACACAGCAGCAAAAAGAGGCAGAAGGAAGAGATTTCCATCCCCTTTATATAGCCTTAGGATGAGATCTTACAACCCTTTCCCAGACTTGTTGACTTCCTGAGTCTTTGGAATTTCCTTCCAGGGATGTTTGTTTCTAGTAAATATGACTTCCTAAATCCCCTGAGCCTCCTTTCTCTCTTCAGTTCAGAGAAAATCTGCTGCACAACACTCAAGAGTATTGTGGATGGCTAACAGGTCAAGTTGACAACAGAACTTAACCATCACA